>JAECUM010032129.1:0-33203 GCA_016617855.1 Megalonaias nervosa
TTGTTGTTGTTATAGGGTTTAACGCCATTTTTCAGCACAAGATGGGCTATACATGGCGGCCAGTATTAATGGTGGAGGAAGAACCCTGGAAAACCCCGGGAAGAACCACCGACCCACGAGAAGCTACTGGCAGGCTTTCTCACGTACCCACGTTAGCCGAGCCTGGACTCGAACCCACGCAGACAGAGGTGAGATGGCAATGATCCGTAACGATCAGCGCTTTAGACCACTCGGCCAGAAACTGTTTGTTAAGGAGTAGATATCAAGTCTAGTGTATATGTTTACGTAAATAGCATGTCATCAACACCGCTTGTGGGTGTGACATTTTCTTAACATCTGTGACGCTTTGAACCAAATGGGCTCGTCTAGTTGCTTCAATTTACCTATAAAAATAAGATATATACTTTATAATACCACATAAGGTGTGGTACATGTATGATTCATAAGTAAATTATATGTAACGAGATGAACCCCTGTGCTCTGAAGGCAATGCTCCCGGTAGTTAATCGTTAGAGACGAGCGCCTTTTTTCCAAATACATATCTGTTAAAAAATACGTTTTAATATATATATATATATATATATATATATATATATATATATATATATATATATATATATATATATATATATATATATATATATAATGTGTGTGTGTGTGTGTGTGTGTGTGTGTGTGTGTGTGTGTGTGTGTGATTTGGATTTTTAAGGTAGGTTTAACAATTTTTCAGTCATTTCGCTACGATGTCTGCATTATGGCAGTTTATAGTGATGTCTAACATTACACGACGGGCACACAGTGATTAATGAAATTATTATTGGTTCAAGTCATTTGTAACCCTATTACACAGAGGAAATTAAAACACTCCAATTTACATATTATTAAATACATGAACCTTTCTAATGAGGGAAGGAGAGAGAGAGAGAGAGATTGAGAGTACTGCTTTATTACAAGGTGTGTCTGTGATTTTAGATTTTTAACGTTGCTTTAACAATCTGAGTCATATTGCTACGATGTCTACAGTGTGACAGTGTATAGTGATGTCTAGCATCATGTCCCACCCAGTCACATTATCCTGACACCAGGCGGACCAGTCCTAACACTAACCTCTTAATGCTGAGCGCCAAGAGAGGCAGCTGTTAGTACCATTTTTATAAGTCTTTAGTGGAAGATTTTGAGTTGATGAGCACCTGTAATTCCAATCAGTAATTGAAATAAATAAATAAATTCAATCCTCTCCAACTGAGCACTATTTAATGACTCAACTAAGACAAATGTTTAAGATAGTAATAAATAATTCTCAGATCCCTAATCTGAAAAACTAAGACTCAATTTAAGAACCAGAAAGAAGGTAGAATAATCATTTCCAAAATATTCAACTTGTCGAAAAGGTCAGGTCTTTTAGCAGCTAACCGAGTAAAAGTAAGTCATCTGTTTTTAAAAGGGAAACCCTTGACCTGAACTTAAATCTCGTCAAATTCAGCAAGATTTCTTTTATAGCTCCCAAGGTCAAAAGGATATAATAACATGTTTACTCGAAAAGAAATTACCTCTTCCCAAAGTACAAGCCCACAATGTACAAAATTATCTGTTTAATGTGTTGTCTACTAAATGACCATGACAATCTAGAATCATGAATAAAAAAATGAAACACATAATATAGTGATATATAACATATACTTGTATAATATAATATATACTTGCAATTATTCTAACTTTCTGTCTGGACAGCTCCGGTGGCCTAAGTGGTTATAGCGTCCGCCTCGGAGGCGGGAGGTTGCGAGTTCCAAAGACTTATAAAATGGTACAAGTAACTGCCTCGGAATTAAGTGGTTAGTGTTAGGACTGGTCGGCCTGGTGTTAGGATAATGTGACTGAGTGGGACATGATGCTACATCTCTACGGCATGATTCCCCAGCGTATAACATCACTATAAACTGCCACAATGCAGACGTCGTAGCGATATGACTGAAAAATTGTTAAAGCAACGTTAAACATCCAAATCACACACACACACACACACACACACACACACACACACACTAAAGTTTCGTTTTGCAAAGATGCATTTACATTTTAAGTTTCTCGGTAAATCACTTCAATTATAAATAAACGTGCTGTCTAACTGTATGATAGACATGTAGCAACAGTCACTGAACTTGCTGTAATGTACTGCTTTTAAGAAAAAAAAAACAGTTACCTGTTCTGACTATATTTGATATTTATCTCAGTTTTGGGACTTGGGTGTGTATTTGAGAAAGCTTGCCACTACCTTCCCATGAGTCTGTGGTTCTTCCCAGGATCTTTTACAAATATACTGGCCGCCATGTAGAGCTGATCATGAGCTCACAAATCACGGTAACCACTACAAAACGGTGCCCCGGGTGGCCGAGTGGTCTAAGATGTTTGCCTTTACGGATCAGCGATATCTCACCTCTGTCCGGGTGGGTTCGAATGTCAGGTTCAACAAGCGTGGATATGCGAGAAAGTTTGCCAGTAGCTTCCCATGGGTCACTGGTTCTTCCTGGATTTCTCCGCCAGATATACTGGCCTCTATGTAAAGCCTATAATGTGCTTCAAAATGGCATTGAACCCCAAACAACAACAACAAAAAAAAAAAACCCTCAAGAAGCAAACCTTACCTCAGTTTGCTTAACATCTCCCTGTGAAGTCATTCGGTTTAATACCGAGACAATTGAGCCTCGTTTTGAACTGTACAAGAGATCCTGTGCGAGATCTTCCAACGACTCAGGGTAAGTGTTGAAGTGTTTCATGATTTAAGGAACCTTCGAAGCATTTTTTCTGACCACCCTGAGATCGCGTCTCCTCCTCCGGCTCTCTGTAGAAGAGATCTTTTTGATAGTCTCACTTCTGACGTCCTGCTTACGTGGTCTACCTGTCTCAGCTGTGATTTCATCAGCAGAGTGCGGATACTTGAAATGCATGCTAGTTTGAGAAGCTCAGGGTCTGGGATCCTATCCTGCCATGGTAGCCTCATCAGTTTTCTCAGCAGGCCCTGTGAAAATGGCTGAGTTTCTTGGTATGACGTCTGTACACCGTCTCAGGTTTAGCATGCATATAGCCTGGTCGGCAACACAGTGGCTTTGTAGACCTTTAGTTCCAGGCTCGGCCCTAGGATGTGCGGGCCCAAGGCAGCATGCGGGACCCAAGGCAGCAAGCGATAAGCGCGAGGCCCCGTGCAAAAAGAAAACTGCATCGCGGAAGAGCGTGGGGCCCAAGGCGGTTGCCTCGTTCGCCTTGCCCTGGGGCCGGGCCTGCTCAGTTCTGTTGGTTGACTGTTGCTTCTGTGGTCTCACACATTTGCGGGTAATTTGCCAAGGGCCAGAAATTCTTTAGCATTTCTGGCGTTGGTTTCGTTATCGATATCGAATGCAAGCGACAGTGTCCTGCCGAGATAGGTGAACTTGACCCCTGACAGAAGGGTCATGGAATTATGCGTGTTAATGTTTATGATGATAGATTGTAAGGGTCATTTAGTAAATAAGATTTTAAATAGCTGCTTTTTTCATCATTGTGAGCTTGTACTTAAGGATAAGGTCGTTTTGTTTGGTAAATATGTTATTATGGCCTTTGACCTTGAGAGCTGTAGAAGAAATCTCGTTGACGAATTTAATGGGATTTGAATTTCAGCTCATGGGTTTTCCCCTAGAAAAACCAAGTTACCTAATTATGATTGGTTAGCTGCTAAAGTACCTGACCTTGCTGACAAGTAGAACGATTTAGAAATGATTGTTTGACCCTCATTTTAGTTCTGAAATTACATCTAATTTTTTCATATCAAGAATCTTTACCTTCGAATTGTTTATTCTTATCTTATACATCAGTCTTAATATTCACATTGTATTCTAGAGAAATAAATTATTTGTTGAATTTTACAAAATTTGTTGGTTTTCACTCTTTTCTGTTACTTATTTTAAGACCATAGAGTAGCAACAATATATACATTCACACATAATGTTTTGGCCGGATTTATGTTATATAATTTGTTTTCAGAGCAATTATATAATGCCTGTTTAGATCCATTTATCTGTCCTAGCTAAGTGTAAAACTGTAAGGCACAATTCTATTTAAAAAGGTGGTTACTAAAGAGTAGCATCGATTCCAGTCACGTGATGTTAGTAGATTTTTCGGAGGTTCTCTAGGAAATGGGAAAGATGAAGGGTTGTGTATTAGTATGGGTATGGAGATGTTGAATAATGAATAAATTGAAATAAACTCATTAATACCTGATTTCTATACGTGAACATACCTTTAACTATGTTACACAAATACTCCCGAGACACTTAATAAAAGTATGCTATACATGTATATGTCACAATAAAGTTTCCTTATAACAGTGTAATGTCTCTTACCGAACAATATGAGACCTCAAGAAAGTGGTCCGTGAAGAGAAGTCATCCTTAAATACAGTTTTTTAATCATCTAAAGTATCAAATGTAGAGACAAATTTTTTGGTTTCTCAAAAAACGTGGTCTATACGTAGATTCTACAACATCTGAAGATACCTATTCACATAATGACAGTATAAGATTTAAAGAATTCTAAAGATTAGGTGTCATCCATTCTCACATTCTGCTGAGATGTGATTTGTAATCAAGGTAATTGTGTACTTCGTTTCCTGTAAATGTACGAACGGAAGATGCGTTAGTTTCAGCTGAAGAATGCAAAATTAACCAGAAATTTCAATAAGAGAGCAGAACAGAACAAAACTGTATTGAACAAATCAAATTTAGACCATTCATATTTGTCTAGAACAATGAAAATTCCAATGTATAAGAAATCGCCATGGTATAATATAAACAAAGAGCATAATACAAAATAGATACCGTAAATGAGAGAAATGAGAAATGATCATCTAAAGAACAGCAAGCTTCAAATGCTGAATGTGATATCTGTACAACACCCATATCGATAATTTATTAAAGCAGCAGAGAGGGTGAACAGACTAGGCTCAATTGTATTTGTTCGAAAAATAAAGGTTCCTACAAAAACTCAAAACTCGAGTTCAGTAACTCCAAACCGAAGCCTCTAACCGATCGAGATTCCTCTAATTTGGTTAGCACATATTGTTATTTTATTTTTGACGCGCGTGTTTTGAGTTTTTGTAGTGTATTTATTTACTCGCCGAACACTTACTCGCAGTCGTCACCCTCTCTGCTGCTGTCTCTCAACCGAAAATTTTATCAAAACCTATACGATACCTAGATCTGGGGTCATGTAAATTTATCGTGATAAATCCGTGTGGGGTAGCTTGTGCTTTTGAAAAGAAGTTTTTGAACTTAATCATATCCATATCCCCTGAACACCAAGTCTGATGAATATTTCGCAAAATATGTGTATCGACTCCATTAGACACAACTAAAATATTGCAGTTGTCTCTGATCACTTTAGATATTTCTGTATATCGCTGAGTAACATAAATCACGTCAGTGTTTTTATGCCTACCTCGGGAAAATATCCGAGCTGGATTTGATTGTTTGTTCAGCATCACATCATCGTATACTGTGAGATTATTAATAAATCCATCTAGGTCATTCACAGATGGGGCTTCATCAATATCGGTGATAAAATCAACAATATCATCACCGTCTTCGTCCAACAATTTTGCATTTTCATTAAAATCTTTAAGTACTTCATAACATCGTTGATCATCTACAGATGGTGCCACTAAATATAACTTATCCCACTTGAGCCATCTCATTATCAGATTAAGCAACAATTGCGTCTTACCAGACCCAGATGGGCCTATTATTATCATCCTGATAGAATTCGGTAGCGCTGGATGATGCTTGACTGGCTCTTGTTTTCGTGTCGCTAAGAAGTCAATGATATCCATGTTGTACAAATATATAATAAATAATATGAATTTATATTGTCTTCCATACAGAGCACCCACTCCCACCAGTGGATTAACAACAATAATTAAAAAAAATAAAAAGCGTGCACTTACAGGCAAGTGTGTGAAATGTGGTACAAAAAAAAACAAATTTATTTCGTCTGTCAGGGGTGGTGATATCGTTGCTTCACTGGGAAAATTACCAGGGCTTCCATGGGCTAAATACCCTGGTGAGAAACATCTACCTGGATGTAATTATTGTGGTCCTGGAACTCGACTTGATATTAGACTTGACGAACGAGACTAACCAATACCTGGAGAGTATCCAATAAATGCAATTGATCAAGCGTGCCACGTTCATGATGTTGCGTATAAAAATAAAGATCTATAGCAACGACATATTGCAGATGTGAAGTTGATTCATGCGTTAAATTCCATAAAAAATAAATCTCTCAGAGAAAAACTTGCTAGCTTTCTAGTAAAATCTGCGATGAAAGGTAAACTATTGCGAGGGGCTGGTAATTAATCAACTGATTATTATCATAATAATGGATTCGGTTTATTATAGCCCAAGAGGATATTGGAGAGGTAGAGCAGCGATTAGTAAACTTGCTGATGTAGCAGGTGTCTCACGTTCTGTTGCTGCAAATTGGTTAGCACGACAGGCAATATGACAAATCTATCTACCACCGCCTAAAAATTTCAGTACGCACATTTTGATATCAGCGCTCTCAATGAAGTTCATCAGGCAGACATTTTGTTTTTACCACACGATACCATTAATTGGTAGACGTAAATCACGCACGTACAAATATGCGTCGACTGTCGTTGACGTTGCAAGTAGATATAAGGAAGCAGAGAAGCAGAACCACTATCAACTAAAACAGCAACTGAAGTCGCATCTGCTTTTGAAAAAGAATTTATCAACCAGGACCCTTGCGATGGCCACAATTATTACAGGTTGATCCTGGCAAGGAATTTCTTGGTGCAGTATCATCTCTGATGAAAAATTATAATGTTAAAATCAGACGAGGACATACTGCATTTCATCGTGATCAGGCAATCGTTGAACGATTTAATCGAACACTTGCTGAGCGGTTATTTGGATATCAGTATGCAAAGGAAATAGTTCAGAAAGACAAGAGATCTCGTGAATGGGTTGCATGACTACCAAGTGTGATAGCTGCGTTAAATAATGAAATTACTCGTGCAACTTCTATGAAGCCTACCAATGCGATCACAAAGAAACATATACTAATACAACGACATGACTCTTTCTCTCAACCAGTACTAGATAATGTGACTGTAAGATATTTGTATGAGCCCGGTGAACTTGAAAGTGGTAAAAAAAAGGGCAACTGATCCTATTTGGAGTGTGACCACACATAAAATTATTGCGTGGTAAGATCCACGGGTAGACCTGCAATCTTCAAATTAGATTCAACTGCTCCTCAGCGTGGATTTGTACGCGAACAAGTACAAGTAATTCCTGAAGACATACAATTACCACCGTGTTCACTTTTGTAAACTGGCTCCTCGACGTCGATTACACTCAAGACCAGCTAGCATCACATTTTCGCATGTGTGACCAAGACTACTATTAATTCTATCCACGGTAAACTGTCTTGGATTATTATTAGAATACTGCCATAACATATTACAGTTACAGCTCGCACAATGATTATTCTGTCGTTGTTTCAGTGTCATAATAAATTCAGCATCGAGATCAAAGTCGCGTTTGTTTTTTTTGTTTTTTTTGTCACATTGCGTATAACCAGATAATTTTTTCTTGACAACTTCGTCCTTGACATCGTCAACCATTACATCATCGCCATCGCTATTGTCTATGATAACCCTCCGCAGCTGAGATATTCTTCTGACTCGAGACACTGCTAGATAAACTATATTTAACCATTCGATTCTATCATCGACAATCCAGATATTTGTATCAGAAATAGTTAATCCCTGTGACGAGTGAATCGTTATAGCGTATCCTAACGTCCACGGAGTTTTATCAATCGTTAACGCGCTCTCAACAACACTGACAGTAACTAAAACAATATCATTTAGTACAAGATTTTGTTTCTCATTAATTCCAGGAATTTCAACATCGATATTCTGTCGTCGCGTATCCATTGGGCGATAACACAATGGTACAGGTAAATCCGAAAATCTTTCCGTGTGTAATATAAATAATTGTTGCTGAAGTTTATCACGAACTATCTTTCTACTTGCAACTATCAAATCAGCAGGTCTCCACAAATTCCAAAAATCACCCATCGTAGTTTCTGGAATTACTTCACGCATTATTTCACATTGAATTTTATCTGGCTGCAGTCTAATTAACTTTTTAAATTCTTTCAGCGGTTCATCAATAGCTATATGATCATTATTTGTCTCCTCATAATAATCTACGAACGTTTTTAACCACTGATGCGGAGAAGTCCCAACAAAAGGTGGCGGTTGACCATGATCATCACACATTATCACAGCGGTATTTTTCGTCAATAACCAATCAAGAAACATTTTTAATACTTCCAACGATACCGTAAAAATTTGATCCCAGATAATAATCTTAGGAATCTATTTCTCACCCATCCGCGATGGAGTCCATGCGTCTCCGCACCATCTAAAGAAACTATGATAAGTTTGAGATTTTACTCCTCGTTCGTTTTTTTCTCTGGCGAGTCTATGTGTGGGTGTCAAGACAACCACATCTGAGTAACTGCTGAATAATTCAATCGAACACGTTGTTTTACCAGAACCACCACACCCATTAAGATAAACGGTTTTATGTCTGGCCGATGGCAACAGCGAAGATTTTGATACTTGATTATTATTCTTGTAGTATGTCCCCTTAATTTCAACGTCGGCAGATTCAGAATAACTAAATATATTTTCTCTTTTTATTCTCCATTCGCCCCATGATGCATCAGCGCCAATATGTAATTGTTCTAGCAATCGTGCGTATTTTTTATTGATATAAAATGAATCTGTGGCAACCCTAACCGCGATATCAGGAAATCTGTTTATCATCGATAATAAATGTATCGAGCATCGAAGATCTCAAATGAGTAAACTGCGGTGACTTACCATCAGTATAGCTCACAATTGTGCCTAATTTAGTTCCGTCTGACTTCGACTTATAAATGTACTCTCTCCGTTATATCAGCAAATATAAAATCAAGTTCAGCATCGTCCATAATTAATCTTGTGCACGTTCGTTTATGATCGTATGAACCACCCTGAGTAAACTTACCGGTTATTTTTCTGCCGAGATCTTTTGCAATTTTATTTTCGTAATCAATTTCATCGGGATTATCGGTAATTATTTCATTGGGTTTTGGTAACCAGATTTGTTTTTGTGAATGATACGATATTATCGCTTCACTTACAACCAACGATATTAAAATTCTATTATCAAGCATATATCGTAATAGTACTATTGGAGCCCGATATTTTTCTGAGAAATGACGGCCAAACCAAGCATAAACAATCGGATGGAGATTTTCCGTAAACGAAAACGACTCTATACAGGCGAATCCGATCAAATCAAAATCTGGCAGGGGTCCGTTTATCGCAACTCTGGTCATCTCGTGTGTTGGATGTCCAATTCTCTTAAAGTATTCAGAACACTCTCCGTATCCAAGAAAACTTCCAGGATAACATGCTATCATATCAACTGAGATAACGTCGCTACAATCGTATTTAGTATTCCACAATCCGCCGTGTCCGTATTCTATACAACTATGTTGGACATCAACAAGAAATTCCGATCTTGTCGGTGACCATGAATATTTCTCCTGAGCAAAATGAGCAGCATCTGATGGAACGGTAAAATAATTATTCAATAATTGTTCAGCCATGACATCGTCAGTATATTTCGAAGCAAGATTTTTCATTTCTTCGTGGAGAGGTCCTGAACGATAAATTTCTCCGCTAGGTCGTACAAACTGATCATAGTTTACGGATTCTGAACTTTGTAATAACCACACGAATACAGGGTCACTCTTACTGATATTTCTGATAAAATCAAATATATAATCATCATAAAATTTAGCTGTTCTGTCTCGTGGAAATATTGTTGCCGTGGACGTCTATGCATGTGCGTTATGTCCAATAATTTATATCGGAGCTCCTCTTGATTCATATTTCGATTTGTATAAAATCTCTCGGGTTAATGTCTTCACTCTTATTGGAAGTTTTAATATTTTTTCCAATTCAGAGACGTCTTTGATAGACGCTCCGGTATCTTTAACTGTTTCTGCCAAAGTATTTATTTTTTTACGTCGCAAACCCATTAAACCGTTTCCACGTATCGCGTTCGTGAAGTGTTCTGTAACTCGCTCAGCTTCACAATTTATACTTGATAGTTTCATCGGTTTGATATCATCAACGCTAGGTTTATTATCGAATACAACGCATAAACAACTGCAGTCACAGGATACTCTCGTTTATAACATGGTTTGTCAATACCAGTCAACACTCCTGATTTGGAATTTTTATTTAACGTGACAATATTTCCAGTGTGTACACGGACAGGGTCACGTTTGTCACGGATAATCCAAGTGTCGTCGTCGGTCTCTACAATAACTTTATTAGAATGAAATATCTCTGATCGTCGAGATAGTTAATAATCTTGCTTCCTCGCTCGTCATTCATTGTAGCATCGACAACACTTTTGATTCTGAATGTTGTCCACACATGAGCCGTACCATCGTCGCGAAATTCCTTCTTGGCTTCACTGATACGATCAGTTACGTCCTCGTTCACCAAAGTCAGATCTTGCATCGAAAAACTAAATTTAGGTCTCGGCAGTTTGTCAAGATCGGATCCGGCTCTAGAAGGCTTAATTGCGCATAATCTCTCATACTCTACCATATTATAATTAAGACAAATATATATTTAAATTGAGTATATATATATATATATATATATATATATATATATATATATATATATATATATATATATATATATAATGATTCAAGCAAACAATAATACAAGTGGCTCACGATCGGTTATTCAGTTCATTGTAACAAAATTTGCGTAAATGAATTCTGTCGATACCACATGCCAAGCGTTCGACACGGGAGTCTAGGACCGAAACCATGTTTACGGTGTGGTGTTAGGGTCAGAGGAGAAACTGAGTTGTGTGTGTAATGTGGTGGTAAAAAGTACAGAAAGCTGAAACGATATTATGATAAAAAAAATATTACCGATGGAGTCGAATCTCCCATAAAAACCGCCGAAGATTATCTCGGCAGATTTTAAAAATAATGATTTAGACAAATTATATTATTATATAAATGAAGCAAAATGAATTTGTAACACATCTCATCATCAAGAATTATGAAGCATCACGTGATGGTGTAATTAGGCATTGTCGATTAATAAAACCAGTCGGTACTGTTGAAAATGCCGGTTATCTCAGACTTATTGCTGGGGGGAAGAAGTTTTACTCACATAGATTCGTGTACGAGTGTTTTCATGGATTGATCAAAGACCTACCTGTGATAGATCATATTAATTCAGATCCGAAAGATAATTCTTTAAATAATTTACGAGCTGTTACACAAAGTCAGAAATGCAAACTGGAATGCACAAAATAATTGGAAAGAGGGTTGTTACATCTCTGAATTTGGAGACTGGCGAAGAAATAATATTTCAATCAATAAATGCAGCTGGAAAATATTTCGATATTCACGCGAATTCGGTGCAATATGTCGCAAATAATATAAGCAAATCGGAATTTTCAAAGAAATTTGAACAACAAAATCAAATTTAAATATCACCCACATGAAGGGAGATAACTCTGTCCTCTCTGATAGAGTAATTAAGCAGTTGTCCCGCTTGTTACTGCGTAATATTACATTACTGCAGCGATTATTTTTTGTGTGTGTTATGTTCAGTAACTTAATTGTCCATGTGGTAATTAGCTGTCAGTGGATCAATATAATTTGTTACAGAGAAGGATATTTATACACCTTTTGACTCTCCTGATAAATTCAGATCGTTCACAAGTTTGATATACATTATCTTGCGTGCAAATTCCAGGTAAGTTATTTTTAGATCTTCAATGTATATATAATAGACCTGTATGTACGTTCAATAATTTGTTCGTTCGCCGCTCAGTAGGTCACGCGACATCTGTGTTTAGCTGTTTACAGTAAATCGGCGACCTCCAAACGACATCCGGCAGATTTATTCTAGAAATTAAAATAAATCCACACTGCAGTTTATTTATTCAGCATAGGTAACTTCATAATAATTTCTGAAACATATATTTGTAAGTATGAGTCCGTGGCGCAGTGTTAGAGTGGCGAATTCTCATACTCGCTGTCTAGAGTTCTATTCCCGTAACTGACACATTGTCGATGGAGAGCGATTATAGCAGTTTTTCTAATAATAATTGGGGGGCTCCGCCCAATATACACCTCCTCACCACGTCAAACAACGTGGTGGGTGCTGTTTTGTACTCTCCCCGGGGTTTCATTTGGCGGGGTGTATATACATGTAACTGGAGCCCTCAAAAATAAACAGTAGCGCTGATGTGAGCTCTCAACCACACTGAAGGGTATACTCCACACAAAGACATACAGAAAGAATGTCGTCAGAAAGAAAAAAAATCCTCATGCCTGTGGGCCATAAGAAAGGCCTAAACAAAAAAAAAATACTTAGGGTGTCCCATAACCGCCATAAGAAAGGCATCAATGGAAGGACCCAAGGACCTCATGGTAAAGGATTTTACTTGCAATGAAGGGACCCCGTGGAATGGTAACCTCTCGTCATCGCTACTGTTTATCTTTTGTTTATTCTGATTCAGAAATATTTTTCTTCTTATATTCAGAAATATTTTATTATTTTTATTTTTAAATTCAGAAATATTTTATTATTTTATTTTTATTATATTCAGAAATATTTTTGTTCTGATTCAAAAATATTTTTATTTTTATATTCAGAAATATTTTTATTTTTATTTAAAAAAATATTTTTTATGTCATTAATTCTGAAAATAATAATGCTATTATTTCTGCGATTGAAAACTTACAACATGACGGTATAAAAAATGTCTGATCAGCTTAATCCTCAAAAAATTATGTGTGATTTTGAATCACTGCAACAACGAAAATTTGAAAATAAATACACATTACCAGCTGATTATAGATTCATAAAGTTGATTCAGCAAGCAATGTTACAATCATTGGCAATGGTTACAGATACGCAGGTTAAACTATTTGTTCCCCTCGCACACGCAATTAAAAACATTAGATCAGAATTGTCTCACGAATACGAAACAAAATAGATTGTGAATGCTCGTATAAGACAGTTGAGGGAGATTATGTCTGCTTGTGAAGTCGGTGATGATTGTGAAAGTGAAAGCGCTGTCACCAGTGACTGTAGTGACAACGAAACTAGCACTGTCACCGTGACTGTGGTACCAGCTAAACAAAAACCTTGACTCTATCAAGAGGGGTAATTCATTTCTGACTTCAGTAAAAAATATTTATTTATTTTTATTCAGATTCAGAATCAGATAATAACAGTAATATTATTTTTTATTCTGATAATACTATTTATTCAGAATCAGATAATAATAATATTTTACTCAGAATCAGATTTAAATAATGTATTTGACAGATTTTTTTAAAATTTTTTTGTTTGTTTTTTTTTTGTTTTGTTTTCCTGGTGTTCTATGAACGTAGATCTTACGATCTCACATGCCGATTTATATTTAGTAATTCTTCTGTCAAATCCAACAAGTGTCTGGTTTGGTCAGTAAGTTTGGAATGTATCCTTGATAATAGCGGGTTATGACATCGCAGATAAACAGGATTAATTGACTCAGATACAATCAAATATCCTGGTGGGACTTGCGGCGTAAACGTATATCCAATGTATCCATGCTGGGCCTGATTAGATTTTTCAAGGTCTACTTGATAGCTGCCATCAATGACGTCACAAACAAGGTTGACGCGATCGTCGATGTTTTATTTACAATGCCCGGCGAGACATGGATCATTGTTGTTTCTGAGAATACCTGCGGGGCTATTTTTCTCCATGATCGTAATATCGTTGGAAAATATTCATCAATAATATCATTAACTTTGACAAAATTTTTGTAAAATTTGAATATTGGTAAATCAACCTCAGATACTGTCATTGCCCTTACAAAATCTTGTTTACCATCAGTCAAACTAATAGACTGCACTATTTCATGGTTTGTAGATTCAAGATCATCCTCGATTTTATTTATGTTTTATTTGTCAAATAATTTCCTTACGAAATTTCTCATTGGGATACTCATTTACGTATTTGGTAAATTTCTTGCGCAGTTCATTTTTACTCGCATTATTCTATATAACAATATTATCAAAAAATTCATGGATTTCGTGAAATCTAAAATAAGAACCTTCATGGCCGAGTATGTTAAAATACCATCCTAAGTGGAAGAATTCACCATCGGAAGGACTAGGTTTACCAACAACCGGTTCAACCTCCGTAGTTGCTCTTATATAACCCCACATTCGAGGGATAAAACCGTGATATAAATTTAATTCATCTGCTATTCCAAAATATTCTTTTTTATCTGAAGTATAATCGGCTCGTTTAGGTTGTTGTGGTCCTTGATAAACCGGTGGAGTTTCTGGCCACCCCAGTACAGTTTTGATCGACGACTGATATATATCGACGGCGTAGTCGGCTGAATTTACTTCAATCGCGGCCGACAAAGTTGGCTTTTGAACAGTAATTGCTATTTTGGATTCTCTGCCAGTGATAGATTTGATTCTGCGCTGCAATTCATCGTTGATTTGCTCAATCTGATAACTGCCCGTTGGAATACTTACAACTTGCCAATCGGGAGTTCCTTCGGGTTTATTTTTATTTGCAAATACCAACGAGTTGTTTGCGGGTAATTCCGAGAACGATTTTGATCTGATATTTGGCCAACCATAACAAACTCGTAATTGTGCTAGCGCTATTTCTTTCGCTGGAATTGCAGTTGGAAAATTAATGCTGAACTCAGGATTGGTTGAGCTTGCTGATATCATTGTGGTTTTCGATGGTGTTGTATTAGTGACGATCTGTTGTAGTAATTCGTTTGACATTATTATTCTAAAGGCTCTGATTTTAAATCAGGATTATCACGCCTCATTAATTTTAGATCCAAGTATCGGATAGGGTCTTCTATTTTTTTAATCAAATACTTCATAGTAGGTTCTTATTATCGCTGCGAACTCCTTATTGGATATTTTACCATCACTGAGATACAACGAAATGAACGATGACAGTTTGGAGTATGCTATCATCGTCGCGTGCAGTTGTATTGTGTACTCGTGTACTTTTGCGTTTGTGCATGTGGCTATCTTCTTTGCAGTACTATTGAAAATATCAGCGATTGTTGTTGCGGATGAAACACAGATTGTTGCAACAGCAGGCGATACCATCGTTACTGCCGATAGCAATAAGCCGGTTCCAGCGATGAGCACGGACGCTGAATACACAACTACGTCAACGACAAGTACAAGTCTGAGATATTTTTTTACTTTTAATATGTACTCGTCAAAAACATCTTTTATTTGGGTCTGCCACCCATATACTTGATTGTACCTGTATTGGTTAGCATCGATTGAATTTTGATTCATTATATTTTTATTAAGTAATTAATTGAGGTGTTTCAGCGACAAATTCCAGACACCACCAGTAAGACGCTGCGGTTAATGCCGTTAATTTTTTATCAGATGGTTCCAGTATAAATATTTCATCGGCATCTTTATTTAACACAATAGACACAGTTCCAGAAAAATCATCGGTTGAATGACGCCATGGATACGTGGTAAATATCCTAAATTTTGCAGAGCTGAACACGGACAGCCTATACATACCAGTGACTTCCGCGGTATGTTTGATAGTGTTATTTTGCTGTGACCATGTTGATGATCCTGATGATACTGTGTATACCACGTTGATGATCTGCTTGTGAGGAATTTTAATCAGATTAGTTTTTTTCAATAATATTAGGAATTCCACTGACAATATCGTTGAGTTTTGTGTTAATTTCGGAGAGTTTACGTCAACAACCGCTGGACTTCCAAATAATTCATTAATGGCTCTGTTTACGTTTCTACGAAAATTCAAAAACATTTGTACGTGATTAGAAAATTCAGTTCTAAATACAATCATTCCATCATTGATTGTCGTTAATGATGTCGTCATCGGAATGTTGCTATCGTCGACGTATTTCTTCGTTTCAGCGTCAAAATCTGATTCTGGTGTTCTGAGATTATTAATTCCATTATTACTCATATCGAGAAATGCACGCATCATACCACCGTTAACGGATATGAACTTGGATTCTTGATCATCGACGTATTTATTTTGTTGCAGCGTTCGTGTCCGCGGACGGATTTTCAAGGCCGGTAATTTTGTTTCAATTCATGACAATGTAACCAGTGAATGCATCGCCGTTTTTCTTAGCATAATTGTTGATTGAATTTCCAGTGTCTTGTATTCTACCGTTTTCATCAATATAACAATGTTGTCTTTGAGCGCGTTTGTAATTCGTACAAGGAAGTCTGTTAACTGGATATTACTTGATTTTAATCGTCCTTGTTTATCCTAAAAAAAAAAAACGATTTCATTACTATCTATACTTGCAAGATTTAAAAGATCATCAATTTCATTCCTGAGATGATCAAGAGTTGCATACTTAGATAAATCACCTGTTTGTTGGGTTTTAGTCTTAGCTGACCTTCCGTAAATATCTACTATTATACTTTAATACCTGTTTAAAACGTTGGACGACGATGTATACTCGTGCACGACTTTATGTTGTTGATGATGATACTGCGTCGAGCACAACGAGTACTTCACGGCCTCATATTGGCGGATCTGTTAATTTTTGTGTTGGTAATGTTGAATACCAGATTGGAGCGATTTTATCGCTGCTCACATATTTTAAAAATTCTTTTGGTGGTGCCAGTCCATGCGAATCGAAATAAACAATTCCAAGTGTACCAGTCGCGTATGTAACCCAATGAGTACCTGGCCCAGAGTTTTTATCGAGAATAATGATACCAGTTTCAACGTTGTTTGGTTTGTGCGGTAATTGATCACGCATAAAAACACCTCTGAAATTTTTGATGTTGAGTTTTTTAGCAGCATCAAGTAAAAAAAAAATGGACATAGGAAGAATCAACGAAGTGTCCCGGGAAGCTTTAAACCCTTTCCGTACCACGGGGAGGTTCCTGGCAGTCTTAGACCCTTTCCCATTTTTTTGGAAGTTTTTATTCCGTGACATGTTGCTTTCTTTAATGCCATCCCAGCAGCAGTTCCAACAGCACCTAACGCAGCAGCTTTTTCAACAGCTGGGGCTGCAGCGGCTATCAGCGCTGGTATAGCTGCAAGAAGTGGAAATATACCACCCGTCTTAGCGATGTCTTTAATGGCACCCGCAGAAAGATTAAGTCGTATGCCGGTCTTTGATTGTTTGGATTCATTGAATTGCCTGAGTTGACGTTCTGTCAGTAATAGTTTATTCGGGCCGCCTGTGATTTGTTCTTTTTTTAGTGATATTTTTACTTCACAGTTTTATTTTGATACTGACTGTAGTTTTTTAATCTGACCAGGAGTCAGACTGACACTAACATGATGATATGACATTATAATATTATGAGCGATTTAATTACATGTTTTCTACGGGGGCATCAATGACTCTCATTCGTCCACCAACACCTTCAAGCAACATTGTTTTATCGCTGAGTATAACAGCAATTCCTCTGTAATTAGCAATAAGTCCTCGTGCCACACGAGCTCGAAAGTGTATATCAACGACAGATTGCCTAAAGAAATCCAGATGTTCCAACGAAAAATAATAGATCGGATAAAATGTTCTAAAATCACACTGAGATATCTGTAAACCAGAATCAACATTTTGATCACGTCCCATAAATGTCATTAATCGATGATAAGCACATGCTACATCGTTGTTAGCAAAACATAATAACATTCTTCGGAAGGTTCTTGATGTCCATTTATCCTCAGCGAAACTTCACTAACCCCAAGCGGGTCAAATATCATTGAACTTCGTTCCTGCGAATCTACTCGTGCAGTATTTTGGAAAGAAATAAATATATGTCGTGGTGCTGACATTCCCTGCTGTGATGCTATCTTCGACGTGAATAACCATTAACATCGCTTTGAATACTGTCTGTGGTCATCGTCAACCATGACAATGTTGATTTACCACCTTGTTCCATGAAAGAGAGCAGACGTTGTTCTTCAGCGAGTGATGTAGTCATTGTTGGCATCCACAACGAAAGTTTTGTCAGTATTACTTTACCTGTATCAACGGCAGCATCACGCCATATTGCATCATTGTCGGTGGCTTTTCTTACAAGTACTACAGTGTGTTTAGCGCCAAATATAACCTTCCTAACGTGTCTGCAGAATCCAAATATATGTGACAGCGGAATCACACCTGAAAATCTTTCATCGCCGTTCAGCATTGATCGATGTGACGCAAATCCCAAGTTAAAATTTTCATTCATCGCTGCAACTGCGTCTCCAGCTGCATTAAATCTCACATTGTTGTAATCGGGATGATCAGTTGTATCTTTTGCAAATATCATTGACGGGCCAGCTGACCTTGAGTAATCATCGCTGTATCTTGCAAGGCCCAATATTGTCGTAACAACGTCGACATTTTCGAGACATGATTCAATATTATTTCCGTCAATTACGTATGTGGTCCAGTTAAATAACGCCATGACACCGTTGTTAACAAAACCAACTCGATCACCAGTTCTGTAATCTGTAGTATCTGCTTTCAAGAGTCTACATTCAACCTCAATAAATGCCTCAGCGGGTAAGAAATATCTGCTTGTATCCTGAACTTGTAATTCGATTCTTCCTCGTGCGTCAGGTACACCTGCGTCATAAGAATAATATTGATAATTGCGCACAGATTCATCCTTGAGAACTCGTGCGTCAATGCCGAGTGAGGGATCAGATACACGTTTAAACATCTTTATTATATTTGTTATCGTCTAACACGAAGACCACTTCCTGCTATCAGACTAGCAGTTATATTTTTTCTTTTTCTGGCAGGGGTACACCGGCCAAATCGGCTAGTTTTTGATTTGCAGCTTGATTTATAATTTTACTAACATTTGCAGGCGTCACTTCCGAACTGGGCAATTTTTCTGGCTGAGGTTTTCGTCGTATCAGTCGTGCTAGTCTATCCTTGATTGCCGAAAACGCTTTACCGGCAACATCACCGATAGCGCCAATACCTTTATCACGAACAACGTCAATAGCTTTATCCCCAGTTGCTTTACAATCGGTATTGCTTTTGGGGCTATCCTTCGGAATAGACCCTGAACAACATCACCGAGTCCATCACCGTAGATCGCTTTATAAGTTGGTAATCGCGAATTTATCATCCTGACCATGGTCGGTCCACGTTGAGCATTATGTATGATCATCTTATTTTCTTGTCACTGATCTAACTGCATACCCTCAATCAATCACTGCGGTAATAATCATCAACGATTTCATCGATGAGAGCCCGGTAAACATTAATATCCATGATACAGCCTGTAAATAATCTCTGACAAATAGCAGCTGCTTCATTGATGATTTCTGGGGATTTATTACCGGCTCGTTTTCCGCCAATGAGGATTTCTAGCCTATCAACATCGGCAAGGACATTTTTGGGACATGGAGTAAGAAGACCACTTCCTTTGGTACCTGTACCAATGCAACTTCCAGTTGTTTCTTCTTCCTCAGTACGATGTGGGTTGAATATCAATTTTTTCAACGATGACATATATCCAGGTAAGGGCGTTCTTTTAGCCTGTTCGACTTGTTTCTCAAAATTTGTAAAATCATCTTTATGCTTATCGGTGATTCTATATATGCCATGAGACTTTCGAAATACACAAAAAAAAACCAATTTGTTTCTGAAACACTAGCGGTGGCTGGATCTAATAATTTATCACGATATGGATATCCTGTTGCGGCAGCCATTACATAATTTTCTCGAAGTAGTCTACGGCCTTCTGCGGTAAATCGGGCTGGTTGTTTTGTTTTTCTTTTGGATTTGGTGAAACAATATCCCTTACATCACCGACCTCCTCACGAACTTTGTCAACGCTCTCAAGTACTTGTTGTATTTCTTCTTGTAATTGTGGCTGAGCCGCAGCTATTCCAGCCGGAAGTTCTCATAGAATCTTTTTTGTTTTCTTAGTTCTTTCTGCTATTTTACCAGTTGCTTCAGTGGTTTTCTCTAACGTGGGAAGAAGATCTTTGGTAGCCTTCGTAACCGGTTTAAATAATTGTTCTGCACCTTCTACAAATTCTACCTGAGACTCCTGACGCGCTTGTAATTTTTGTTTGACAGAATCACGGACGGGTAGATATTTCTTAATTGCCTCTCGTTTTTCTCGAACTAGTTTAGCTGTGTGAGATTCCATTATTAATATATTAATGATTTAATTACAGCAGCAGAGAGGGTGACGACTGCGAGTAAGGGTTCGGCAAGTAAATAAATACACTACAAAAACTCAAAACACGCGCGTCAAAAATAAAATAACAATATGTGCTAACCAAATTAGAGGAATCTCGATCGGTTAGAGGCTTCGTTTTGGAGTTACTGAAATCGTGTTTTGAGTTTTTGTAGGAACCTTTATTTTTCGAACAAATACAATTGAGCCTAGTCTGTTCACCCTCTCTGCTGCTATTAAGCATCTTTTAACATATTCACCTAAGATATAAAATAGACGAACACCTCTTTTCGCCAATAATCCTCAGTCTGTTTGAATTATATTATGTTTGACATCTTTAGTTTTATATGATTTGCCTTATTGTGTGATTTCTTTACACTGATGAGATGTTCTTCTGTGATGTTCTTATACTGATGCAGAAGCAGAAACTTCAAGTAAAACTGTAATAATTACTTCATAATCCAGTACTTTCTTTTTCGATTTTTATAGTGTAACTGAATATTTTTAACTCAAGTTTTAAATCTTAGAAAGATAGTGTACTGATAAGAACGAATCAAACGATAAATAGGAAACTCTGTACAGTAGAACCTGTCTTGAAAGACCACCCCTTCTGCCAATTAATAATGGTCTCTCAAGACAGGTGGTCTATCATGACGGGTCATAACACTATATAATGAATAAATCCATGCATTGAAAATTTGGTCTCCCAAGACAGGTGGTCTCTCAGAGCAGTGGTCTTTCAAGACAGATTTTACTGTACAACAATATTCTCTTCATACTCGTTAAGCAGGTCAGTTTCTTAAAAATGAAGTATTATGTGGGAGAATGTTCGAATACTGTCAGCAGACTAACAAATCCACTGGCCAGCAGCCAACTCTGATGACCGATACAAAGTTCTTAACCGATAACATCCATTGTGTGTCACCTCGCTGGGTTATAAAAATTAAAAGCTAAGAAAATAAAGAAAAGATCACTGATGCATATTGTAAGCTCTGATGAACTTGCCTAAGTCACATAGAGGACATAGGAAATGTAATAAATCTACTGCTGTGTATGAGATTGCTCATGGTCAGTGTCACATGTAAATCAAACTTGACCTTGTAATAACGATTTAGTTGCTCGTAATCAATACTTAGTATACTGCAATCATGACTTAACTGCCTAATAATTTGAACTTTAGTTACTAAGCAACCGATTTATTGTTTGCTTCTAATCCAACCTTTCAGCGTTATAAAAGTGTGAAAGGAAACGTTTGCAAAGAATTTATAAACCCCTGATTTTTTTTGGAAGGGTATATTACTGTGAAAAATATATTGTGTGTAACATGTAACTGTGTTGGGTGTAGTGTGAGCATTAAATGTACTCAACAACTGGTATTTATCTTTTTCATCAACTTTTTAATCGTTTGGAATAATTTATGGGATTTCCTTTTACATGAACAGTTGGCAAATATAATTGCCATGTCATGATCCAAAAGTCATAAACCACTATACAACCAGATGTTAGTTTGGATTTGATATACAATTCCAGTTTGTATTCATCCAACCTATTTTATTTGAATCAAATGTAGTAATAAATGCAATACTTTTTATCTCCGTTTCCGAGTGCAAGTCATTTGAATGTTTGTATGTTTTCATTTACTTTGATTTTAACTGAATCAATTCTTCAGCTAAATGTGTCTTTCTTCTTCTTAAGATTTTAATGCATTTGTTTCCGTTGTCTTTCATTCAATGTCATTTTAATATTTTCTTATTAGTTTCATCCTTTTTACCACAGCAATATTATTTATCAGTTGTTGACAAAAGTATTACTGCATCTGTTATGGGTTGTTTAATCCATCAGCAAACTCATTTATTTTTAAATTCACAAAGTTTGATCCCGAAGCAGTTTGATTTTGTCGATTGAATTAGTGATCAATAATGCATAGGTCGTTTTGATCACTCAAATTACACGTTACTTATCATTTGTTTTTGTTTTCGCCTTCTTTTATCATTTTCCCTTATTTCGGTTAAATCATTCTTCTTTTGTAACTGTAAAAAGGTGCATGCGTTAGCAGTTATCGTATCTTCCAATTTTTATTCACGTACTTTTGACATCACTAATCAAGTTATTATATCTTGCATATTAGTTGTTTTTCTTTATCTAAATCCTTCTTTATTGGTCCAATTGTGATTGCAAATTATTGTATTCCTTTTGTGATTTCTTTATTTTCACCATGTCACACTCTAATGCATCTGTCTATGCGTTTATCTTCTGTTCAGTTGCTTATACGTGTTGCTGAATGTTCTATATTTAAGCTGATCTTTCTCTAACGGTTTCCAAAGTTTCACAGAATCAGAAATGGTATTAAATTTCTACTTGAACATGTCCTGTGCAGGTAAATCCGTTGCCATAATGTAAATCGGTCTATTCGCACTTCGTGACTCGTGGATTGGACCGCTCAATTATTACATTATTAACTCTTAAGAGGAGTTGTCAAATACCGTAGGGTTGTTAAAATCCAGATAATGGGGTCAAAGGTGAGGAGGGACGATACTGGTTAATTCTGTGTTTTGTGCAAAGAACGAACTTCTACCGAATACCTCGTAGGTCGAGCTGAAAGACATTGCTTCAAGTACTGAAGACGTCATTGTTTTTGGACAATCTTATACAGCTGCGGTTCAGAGGAGGGTTTCCAGTGTTTCTGGACTCCCAGGCTAAAAAAAATAAAACGTACACACACAACGTATAGTCACTTGTCACTTGAAATTTGAACATCGTTTTATTCTTGCGCACGATTATTGGGTATTATATACCCTTTGAGTAAATCGACACAGAGAATTTTGCTTTGATGCCCTTTCGAAGACCGTCCCGGTGGCTTAGTGGTTAGAGCGTCCGCCTCAGATGCGGGAGGTCGCAGGTTCGAACCCCCGGCTGAATCATACCAAAGACTTATAAAAATGGTACTAACAGCTGCTTTGCTAGGCGCTCAGCATTGAGAGGTTAGTGTTAGAACCGGTCGGCCTGGTGTCAGGATAATGTGACTGAGTGGAACATGATGCTAAATGTCTGCGGCATGATGCCCCAGTGCTAGACATCACTATAAACTGCCACACTGCAGACATCGTAGCAATATGACTGAAAATTGTTAAAGCTACGTTAAAAATCCAACACACACACACACGCGCGCGCGCTCGAAGAAACGCAGGGCCCTTTCGAAATTTTGGAAACCCGCCCAACACTTGCCCTGAACGAGCCCTGTTAAAATTCCCACAAAATTCATATTTCCCTTGTTAAGTAATTATTCATGAAGCCACCATTATCTGCAGAGACAGGATACAATTGTTCACATCTAACTTTTACAGAACATGATATTTTTATTTTCATGAAGCAATAATAAAATCAAATAATATGCGATTCGGATCCTGCTTCCATGTCACACTTACAAATATATAAATAGGTTTCGAAAGAAACTATGAGATACGTACGTTTGTGCATGTGGGCCTACTTTTACAGCACGCTGATTTAATTTGCCGTTACGTTCTCTGTCTGCATGTAACTTCTTTCTCTCATTTAGGTACTATATACAGTTATAGAACTATATGTCTCTTAATTTAAAGTTTAGTAACCTTGAAAATCTGAGTAGATGGATCCTCCTTCAAAATATGTAGTTTTCTTTCCATGATTTGACATAAACTATATTCAGTACATTTAAATAAGGCGTGCAATAGTTTTGAATTTGGGTTGCTAGATCAATTAAAAATCTCTGAATTTGAGGCTAAAAATAGTGCATTAGTACTGAACGAATAATTTGACATAAATTGAAAGACTACGCTCCGTATGTGTTGAGTCATTCGAGTTCGAAGACGACGATGACATCACTGATAGGTTTGCTTTTCTCTAAGTAAGTACACGTGATCAAGCCTATTTGTGCTCTGAACTGTCGGTCGCACGTTTGAAAGGAGATGCCGCATGGGTTCGCTTGATCAGTAGAGAACATGATGCAGTTTTGCCATTTACTCTACTCACGCTTCTGCACTGTCTCTTAGTTCTCTTCCGTTCAAAATATATAGTTCCGGTATTGACGAGAATCGCCAGGTGGAGAGATCCTTTGTGAGATTTGTTCCCAAGTTTTAGGGTTAATGTTGAAGTCTTTTAGTGACGACCTGAAGGAATCTTCAAAGCGTTTCTTCTGACCACCCTAAGATCGCTTTCCCTGTGTCAGTTCGCCATAGAAGATCTTTGTCAGTCGCTCTTCTGACTGCCTGGTGACGTAGCCTGCCCATTTCAACTGTGATATCATCATCAGAGTGTGGTTGCTTGGAAAACCCGCTCACGTGAAAAACTCAATGTCTGGGACCCTGTTTCATTATTCTTTGTCTTATTTTTTCTCTTTTTTCATATAATTTAGATTCCATTTTTGAGTGAGTGAGAATTATTTTAAAACGTCATTGGCACGTTAAAGTGACACCGTTATATTTTACGAAATTATCCCGGGAAAAACATGCATATTCTTGCTAGAGTCCATCAAGAAATAAGCTAGAAGAGAACGAAAGAAAGAGAAAATTCAAATGAAGCAATAGACATACATACAGGTACTAACATAATCACAAGTAAACTATAAAACTATACCTTAACATCTGTGAGTTTCCATAACCTATTACAAAGAGAAAGTGCAGCATAAGTCATTGATGCATCGTTTGATCAAGATATGCCGAAAGGTACAAGCAAAAATTTCATCGGAACGTGATCCTATGTATGTATGTATGTATGTATGTATGTATGTATGTATGCTCACTATGCTGACAAGTAGGTAGATAGGTATGTATGCAGGTGAGTAGCCACGTATGATCGTATATTCCATGTATCTATGTGTGTAATGTTCTTTATACTAATGTGATTAACAAGATTCTCCTTCTTCTTCTTATTCTTCTTCTTCTTCTTCTTCTTCTTCTTCTTATTATTATTATTATTATTATTATTATTATTCATAAGCAGGTCTAGAGAACATCTTCGGATTCGTTCTTACCAAACACAATAACTAGTGATACTAATACCTTTAAAGAACCCAATCACTAAACTTAAACAACTTAATTGTTTTTAATGTCGTCTAAGCAGTATCGAAAGATCCTCTTGTTCTGCATTTTTGAAGGTGTGGCTGTCTGACCATTTCACACAAAATGTGAGATGAATGTACAAATCTTTAATTTTGGTACTTTGTCTATTTGCAGAAGGTACCTTCAAAGTATTCCAGAGATACCGACAGATATACGAATCTTCACGAGGTGGTCGATGTCGTCATTGGACGTCCCGTCTGCTACCAGTTTTTCTCTGTTCTTCATTCATCCTTTACTTGTTCATGTACACTAACAGCTTCGACGGCATCAATATTCCTTTACTGTTCGAAACTGTACAGAGGGGTCCGACTGCGTTTTGGAATAGCACATTAGATTTCATATCTGACTTTCAAAATCCTAAAAACATCAGTAATTTCCAGTTCCAGTTAACATTGATAACATCGTCGACGAATGTGCCTCCGCATAAATCGTCACTGCCACCAGCTGTTCAAATCATTCAACAAAATGTGTCATTCCCATGGAAACAAAGGATACGAGAACTGACAAAAAATCAAACGAAGCCTCTTCTTATATTATTCACTTCTTGGATTGATAGTGAGGACAAGTACCTAGTGCATAATCTGACAACACTGAACTGGTTATCACTTCGTCCATTTGTTATGCCGATCGTGTTCACAAACGAAACTGCTCTAGCAAAGGTGTGTGAAGGTGCTGGTTGGGTGGTCTTGCCTTTAAGAGTCGCCGCCGCGGATGGAATCCCAGTTCTGAAGTATATGTACATAGATGCGATGAGAAGGTTCGAGTCCAATTTTTACGCATACGCTAACAGTGACATCTTATTCACAGATACCTTGGTTAATACATTGATTGAAATCCTTCAAAATAATTCAACATCCCATAATTCTACTCAAGATAATTCAACATCACAGCATCATACTTTGATTGTCGGTAGAAGAACCAATGTTTATAATATAACAATTGAAGAAGTATCATCTTGGAGTGAAGTAACAAAGGTAGCGACGAAAAGAGGAGACCTTTTTCGAACTGATGCAGAGGACTATTTCATCACGCCACCATCGTATCCGTGGAATGATATACCTGAAATTGTGATTGGGCGTAGGGCGTATGATAATTGGTTGGTTCTAAATGCCCGGAAGCAGAAACACCAAGTCATAGACGCAACAGAGACAGTTCTAGCTGTGCACCAGACAACGATGCATGGCAATTTTGAAGGCATGGCAAAGCAAACTAGAGACTATAATCATAATTTGTTAGTATCATTGTACAAAAGTCTCCAATACGGTTTGGGAGTCACTGAATGTGCGGAATATCAAACAACAATAAATGCGGGAATTATTGTGATCACGTCTCGAAATCTACCCAAATATTGCGAAGTTAGATGAAAAAAAATTATGTGGAAATTAAATAGTTATTGAAGCAAAATTACGGTAAAACATTTCGACATGCGTTAATATTTGCATCTTTTACTCATAGACGCTTACTAAGAAGATGGCAGATTTAGATTATTTTGAGTGGACAGGTGTGTGTGCGCGTGTGTATTTTGTGATTATTTATTCATGTTATGGGATTTATTTCCTGTTGAGTGATAGATTCTGAATGTGAGAAACTCAAGCAAATTTTAAATTGTGTACGTATCGTGACTAAGTCACAGTGTTTACTGTTTTGACCAATTGTTACTGTTCCACTCTGTAGCTCACGTCCACTTTTAGCATATATTTTAGAATATCTAAATGAACCCGATCCAACATATCTAATCTTTAAAAACTTCATATCTCAGCCGCGTTTGTGACAGTTTGCACTATTGTCATATAAAAAGTTTAAGTTGACAGCCAACAGACAAGTTCAGATTTAATATTCTGTTCTTAAGAAGGTACATAGGCTTCCTGGCTTGACTAATTAGATTCCTAATTCCTAACAGATATTTACTATTCTCTATTAATGTCAACCCTAATTTTTTTTTATAATTTCTGACATTATCTAAAACTCTCACTCAAGCCCTCCAAACATTGTCGAAGGCACTGCTAAAATCAATAAAAACACAAAATAGTTTTATCTTGCGAGATTTTAAAATTTTAATAAGTGTGACAACACAATATATGATATGTAGTTGAATAGTTGGTCTGAATCCGACTTTGTTTTCCTTAAACATATCGTAAAAATCTAAACATTTCTGGTCTTATCAAGTACGTATGTACAAAGTTTACTAAGACCGCTCAAAATCGTGATATGTCAACAATTATAGGTCAGCTTTTGTCCACTTGCCCCTTAATTATTTTTCTAAATAGTCCTCCAAGCCAGTCGTCCAGAATAAGACCAGTGTCAAATATTAAACTGAAGAAATAAACATCTAAGTGTATCAGCATATATATATATATATATATATATATATATATATATATATATATATATATATATATATATATATATATATGAGAGAGGATCTCAAATGGGTAACGATTTAATATTGCATTTATGAAACGAGTTGAATAATGTTCATCTTTTGCCTTGGCGAGCAAAAGCTGGACATTATTATACGAGTTTCATAAATTTAATATTAATTCATTACCCATTTGAGATTCTTTTTAACACATTGTTTTATTTCAGTAGAAATTATTTACATAGAAAGAAGAATGAATAATTTCGTTCATTCCGACAGACGCTGTACCTTTCATTTGTTGTGCACAAAAAATAGTTCCTAAACAAAGTTGAAACAGTAAAAGTATATTGTACATTTCTGCCAACTATAAATCAAAGAATAAGCGTCCAGCCATATAAACAAAACATTTTACAAAAGACAAAACTATTGTCAACACGAAATGTCCAATGTGTGTGATGTCATATTGTTTGATCCGTTGCACAGTACCGGTTTGAGTTGACCTACACAACACAGTACCAGCGTTTTTGTTGAAATTCCACGTCACAACTAAACATTACATTGTTGCGATATTTTTGTGAAAAGAAGATTACTGGATGCAGAAATACACATAATTACTGTAACGCATTTGTGACCGGACATTTGCAATATTTGATTTGGAAAATTAGATTGTACAGAAGATGTATACAAATCTTTTTTTGAGTCGGACTTGCATCATATATCTACCGCGTAAATATGCTGTGGTTAGATAAAGTTCTGTCACTTGGGGAGACCAGTTTATGTCTACATTCTTCTGTGAACAAAGGTGAGTTTATTTACTTCAGTAAGTTCACATTTAAACCAAGCTTGTATATAGGTTGGATACCATGCTACAGATATACCGCCCCTCCATCCCCACCCCCATCCTCGCTATCATCGGAGCAATACCGGTAGTTTTACTTGTTGTTATTATTCTTGTCTTGGGGGTTTTGCCATTTTTCATGTTATGATATGTTATACATGACATAACAAACCCCTGTGGGGGGTAAATTGGCAATATTGAAACAGACGAGACCATTTTTCTCCAATTCCCTTTCGCAAGTCGAATCAAAAACTGGCTGCCAAAAATGTTCAGTGAAAACAAACAATTCCAGAAGGCGGGGTTAAGAAAGATTTCCCACGATCGCAGCCAATCAGTAAAGAGAATACTGCACAATAATTTTATGGGCTTATTTGGACCAATCAGAATCACATAAAGGGATATGTTCACATGTTATAATATCAAAAATATTAAACTGCACACACGGCAGGAAAAGTGTACCGACTATGTGATAAATTCGTTTAATACATAATCATACAGTGGTGTGCTGTTATTCTTAAGACTTTTAATACATTTAATAATAATTTCTGACCCGGTAATTGATAGAATTAAGAAATTTACCGTTCTTGTCTATTGTAATATTTATATCATCTTCAGAATCATTTTTTTATTTTCGCTGTTAATATTCCTATTTTTTTAAAAATTCATAGGATTCTTCGAGATTTGCAATGTTTTATTCCGCCCCTTTCCTAGGTTATTGATTTTAAGCATTTTGCAATAAACCATTAGTGTGTGACTTTCCTTTTCCGCAATGTGTTTGCGTTAAATTTGTTTCCCTCTTTATGAACAAGTTCATTGTTTCTTGTGTGTTTTCCTTGTGTTCACAAAACTTATTGAATGTGTATGTGCTTGGTTATTATTGTGTATTATTTTTGTTAGGTGATATTTTCTGTTCTGCGGGCTTCTGGCATTTTATTCCAAATCTTCATTTGCTATTTATTTACAAATCCGATTACTATTATTTAAAACAAAACATTTTGTAGCAGAATCGATAAATAATGATGAAATTGATAGATAGTCTGTTGATGTAATTTTTATCTATGGATTCCAAAATATTCTGTGCTACCAGAGTCTTCATTATCATCTCTTCAAGTTTATCAGTATCAATATATTTAATCAAAGCTTCCAATTCTCTTGCTATCTTGGTTTTATGATGTTTTTATTATCATCAAGTAATATTTTCTTGGCCTTGTGGTTAAAACTAAATCTCATAATTAACAATGAGTGATCATCAGTTAAAAGTGGGCCAAGTTCATTTTGGCCAAAATTATTAATATATTTCAGAGCGTTGATAGAGACAGAGAATAATCAATACTTGGTGTAAAACCAACAATTATATCGTCACCACATCTTCCATGTAATATAAAACATAATTTTTTCTACATATGTCAGTCAGTATTTTCTTAGTGTTATTTATTTACCGGTCTAATGTAACTCGTTTATATCGCAATTCATGGAGAATTGTAGTAGTATCATTGAAAGAACTGAAAGAATCGGCACCAAAATCGAAGTGTTTGACAACTAACTCATCTGTCGTCAAATAATCATTTTAAAGTGTATTTAATATGTGAGTGGCGATATCACTTTTGGGGATACTTTTTCCCATTTTGGAAATATGTCTGACCGTATAAATGTTACTCACATTTTTATTTCCTATATATTCTATTTCATTTCTCATCTGCTCTTTCTTTCCCTTGTTCCCTTCGTCTTTCTCTTTTCCCCAACATCAGGATATACTGATCTTAAAATGTGTTACCTGTAGGTCACTGTAGTGTAAATGTATGGTATGGTGTCAAAGAGGTGCCATCAAGAAATGCTTAAAAATGACCCCCAAACAGCAATAAGTATACACTTCAGGTATTAACTTTTTATAATTAGTTTTCTACATGAATCATAGAAACTGTCAGTGCTCAGTTTATATGATCTGCTGCTGTTCACCCATACAGTATTGTATACCTGTAATACTCTACAATAAAAGGGACACATTTGTTTTAGTAATGATTGAAAACCGAAATTAAGTGACAATCAAAAATTGGAAACAACATCTGCTAGACTGTAATCTTGCCAATACCACAAAAACATTTAGGTTGGAATTGGGAAATAAAGAAAATGAAAAACTAAAATCCTTATAAGTAAACTCACAATCATTATAATCATTTGTCTCTAGATATTACGCTCTGAAGTATGATAGATACAAGCACTCTGTTGCTTCTTGCTACTCCACCACAACAGGATCAATCCGCGCATGAAGTGTGTTAACATATAATGGTCTTATTTTCGTATGATTACAGTCATTAATTTGACAAAATACACAAATTGAAACATGATGTGTACATATTAAGTTATAAAACGTTGCTGTCTCAAAACTATTGTAAACATTAAGAACGTATTTTTATCGATGTAGTAATGCAGCTGTTACTCGCATTAGCACATAATGATAAAAGCCCATGCAAATCAATGGTTTTTGCATTCAAGGATATACAGTATATCAAAACGTAAATCTACGTTTACTGAAAAGATATACGGAAATATTTCACTCGCGAAGCGGAAGCATTTTTGTATTGACACTTGTGGCTTCGAAACGCGACAATACCATGTTTCCTACTCACTCGTGAAATGTTTCCGCATATCTACTAAATGTATGTATCCCCTATATGTTATGGATTCTAGCATTAATGTCTCACATTAAAAACACATTTGTTTGAAGCAAATCTGTCAGTACATTTGTCGGAGAACACTTGACTTGTAACGAAGTCTAGGGTACCTCTATACCTCCAATGAACGACAATTTTTTCAACCACATACTCCGCATCCACCATCCAATGCCGAGCATCTCTCTAATCATTCACCGAGTTCATTTTACTTTATGTTGACTAGTGAACGAGGGTAGCCAGACTGAACTTGAACTTGAACTTGAGGGATTATAGTCGTTTATGCACTATGTGCTTTACGACTGTGGGTCCAGGGCTGGACCAGAGGCCCCAATTGGGGCACTCCAGGCCCAAGGCTGGGCATAACCTCTGAAGAGGGGCACTCGGCCATGGCTGGATGCCGCCCTCGGCTGGGCGACACTGCTCCCCTAAAGAGGCACTTAGCCCCGAGCTGGGCTTTTACCTTAGCTTGTCCGATAGACCTCTGACCTTTGATATTCAGTCTACATCCAAACGGCAAACAGCTGGCGAAGAAAAGAGGAAACGGAGCCCGGAAAAAGCGCGCAAAAACACCACAGAAGAGCCCCCGAGACAGCCACACAGGGCACACCAAGACCCGCAACCACACGCCCCGACCTAACGGCAAGGTCGGGTTTAATGTCACATCTAGTCCAGTTATGCTAATGGACTTCCTTATACCAATGTTGTGTGAGCCACTCATTCAATTGGTAAAGCACTCATTTGAGTTTTAATTTTTGTTGCATTGGGTATTATTGTTGAATATGAATTTTGCGTACATAGTGTACTTATCCGTTTTCCGAAAATTTGTACCAATCCGGGGAAGGTTTGCCCTTCCATTTGTATTATCTTAATTTGGTGACTATGTAGGTTTAGTTTTTGACGACGAGGCGGTATCGTAAGGATCACGTTTGTTTTGGTAGCGGGCCTTCATGAACGCTACTTTTTACATGCCTGAAGCACCGACGTAAAGGAAAACATCCTCTAGCACAATCTACACATCACATACAAAACATCCAAGAGATAGCGGTGACCAACAAGAAACTCTCTTTTCAACTTTTTACAAACCAACACACCAGTACAAACAAAACACAATAAACTCAATACCAACACATAAGTTTTAAGAATGAAACCTTTTTAAAGACACAAAAATTACATAGAATCACCAAACATGCCAAACACACACTATCACACAAGGAAAGTTATTACGTGTTTATACTCACACTATTAAACCTTCACATACAAACACATATTTGAGTAGGGAGATTTTTTTTGTTAGGGAAAAAGATACACACACACACACACACACACACACACACACACACTAACGGACCAAACGGAGAAGGGTTAAAAGCAAACTAAATCCAATCTTACAAGCCTACTATCCGTCGCGCCACAAAAACATAATAACCATCAAACCACATATACCGTCCAACACCCCATACACATAATCCAAAACACTCTGTGTTAGCTTAAAGTGTAAGAGCAGGAGATGAAATCTCACAAACATACAATCACACACACACACACACACACACACACACACACGCACACACACACAAAACCTATTCCAACGAATACTACATACACACACTATACAAATCGCCTTGTCTTATTTTAGATTTTTAACAACAAAAACCAAGCCTCACAAACTTACTATGCCTAATACGATAAAAATATTATCCATTACACCATGTATACTATCCCACACGCCATACACACTCTATCCAAAACGCCTTGCGTAGGCTTAGAATGGAAGAGAAAGAGAAGAAATCCAACAAACATAATATCCAAAACATCACCTATACCATCCAACACCCCATACACACACTATCCGAAACACCTTGTTTTAGCTTAGA
>JAECUM010032130.1:0-28632 GCA_016617855.1 Megalonaias nervosa
AACTAAAATACATGGCTCTAGTTGTGCCTGAATCCTTCACCTGATTCTTACAGCACTGATATAAAATAAGTTTATTTTAGACCGGGATAAACAAAAGAATTTTTCTTAGACCAGGATAAACAAATGAATTTTTCTTTGATCGGGACAAAGAAAATAATTTTTCTTTTCCGTGATAAGCAAAATCATTTTTCTTACACCTAAATGAGCAAACGACTTAGGTTAATATTGGATGATAATGGATAAAGAAAGCGTACACGACCTTACCATGAATCTCTTCTTTTGACCATTACTATTGACAAACAGTAACTGACAACCAATATTGTATGGGACCATTTTTAAGCGTTCGTGTTAAATCTCAATTTAAATATCTATTACGGTATGCATTTTCTCACTTTTGGTAATTTGCTTTGTGTCGATATTGCAAATTTAACTAAAGCATATTTCTTTCCAAGTCTTTTTTTCCTTTTTTTTTTTTCATTATTTAAATACCTACTTTCCACACTTTATATTTCCTTTTTATGTGCATTTCATTAAAGTGTTTAATTTTGCAAAGCAGGTAAACAAATTTGCCAAAATGAATGAAAGTCGCCATTGGAGAGATGTGTGACTATCCGGGTGATCAAATCATAGAAGGAAAGGATTAACTTCACTTTCACTACTGCTTAGCCTTACCATATTTTATGAAAATTATTGAATGCTCCTAGTAGAAATATAAAGCGTCCTAAATGAAAATAAGTTAATAGAAATTCTTAAATCTGACTGGCTGACAGCCTTGAGCTGCGCGTAAAATATCCATATTTGCATGATACTGGTCAAAATCCTCCATTTGGTATGTGAAAAACATTCGATTTACTCTGACATTATCCTGACTTACTGAATTCAAATTCTAAATGCTGTAATTTCCAATTTACTAAAAAAAAAAATAACGGGTCTAAGCTTTACATGCTTTAAAAAAAAAATACAGAGCTGCCTCCGGATTCTACTGATAACTCAAGTTAGATAAGCTATTGGGATAAACACTGTGTAAATCAGCTCTTTAAATGAGATAGCGAGAGACATTTTATTGGTCTATCCCAGGGATGACGTCTATGATAAAATTATGTACTGTTTCTCTTTAAACTAGATCATATCATGGACAACAAATCACTCATATTTGTGTGAGCGTTTCATGAAAGTCGGCGAGTGCATTTGAAACATTTCTGTTTCATCTAGGAAGTATTTGCTTTCTTTTCTATTTCTTCTCACAAAGTCTTATATCGTTGTTCTGTATACATCTATGAAACAAAAATGCGCACTAAACAAGTACAGTTTACCCTCTTGGGTTTCAAAATGATAAGGTATCACAGTGGAACAGGCAAATCAGTTTCTGGGTCAAACTCGGTGCATGACGTTGTAAAACTATCCCAACTTCCAACTTAACCAAAGAAAACAAAATGCATTTTGTAAACAGGATCCGAAACAATTCCACAGCTCTGCCTACATTCTTATCCAACGATGCGGTTTCGAAGGGCCACTCGATTCGATGTCCGTTCCTAAATAGACTGGTACCTCAAACTGTAATCTACTGCTACATAGATCGGTAGAGGTGAATGATCGAAGATCGCAGTAAAGGACAAATTTGGTACAAGACCTAGAATTCTGTATTCTTACCAATGTATCAGTCTAAACTTTGACTGAATGGGGGCTTATTAAGACAGGCATTGTCTTTATTTTTTGCAGTTCTTTTTTCTTTTTTTACCCATAAATTTTCTGAATCCTGCAATGGACTTGAAGTATTTGAATAAACATAACTTTAAATTCCATGGACATGTAAACAACAACAAAAGCATACCACTAATTCATTACTTGTTTTCGCAAAAAACTGTAAAATGGGTATGAAAGATATGGTCTAAAATTAAAATGAGTATGAAAGATATGGTCTAAAACTAAAATGAGTATGAAAGATATGGTCTAAAACTAAAATGAGTATGAAAGATATGGTTTAAAACTAAGATGTGTATGAAAGATATGGTCTAAAACTAAACTGAGTATGAAAGATATGGTCTAAAACTAAAAGAGTATGAAAGATATGGCCTAAAACTAAAATGAGTATGAAAGATATGGTCTAAAACTGTAAAATGAGTATAAAAGATATTGTCAAAAACTAAAATGAGTATGAAAGATATGGTCCAAAACTAAAATGAATATGAAAGATATGGTCTACAACTAAAATGAATATGAAATATATGGTCTTAAACTAAAATGAATATAACAGATATGGTCTAAAACTGTAAAATGAGTATGAAAGATATGGTCTAAAACTAAACTGAGTATGAAAGATATGGTCTAAAACTAAAAGAGTATGAAAGATATGGCCTAAAACTAAAATGAGTATGAAAGATATGGTCTAAAACTGTAAAATGAGTATAAAAGATATTGTCAAAAACTAAAATGAGTATGAAAGATATGGTCCAAAACTAAAATGAATATGAAAGATATGGTCTACAACTAAAATGAATATGAAATATATGGTCTTAAACTAAAATGAATATAAAAGATATGGTCTAAAACTGTAAAATGAGTATGAAAGATATGGTCTAAAACTAAACTGAGTATGAAAGATATGGTCTAAAACTAAAATGAGTATGAAAGATATGGTCTAAAAACTAAAATGAGTATGAAAGATATGGTCTAAAACTGTAAAATGAGTATGAGAGATATGGTCTAAAACTATAAAATGAGTATGAAAGATATGGTCAAAAACTAAAATGAGTATGAAAGATATGGTCTTAAACTGTAAACTGAGTATGAAAGATATGGTCAAAAACTTAAATGAGTATGAAAGATATGGTCTAAAAACTAAAATGAGTATGAAAAATATGGTCTAAAACTGTAAAATGAGTATGAAAGATATGGTCTTAAACTGTAAAATGAGTATGAAAGATATGGTCTAAAACTGTAAAATGAGTATGAAAGATATGGCCTTAAACTGTGAAATGAGTATGAAAGATATGGTCTTAAACTGTAAAATGAGTATGAAAGATATGGTCTAAAACTGTAAAATGAGTATGAAAGATATTGGTCTTAAACTGTAAAATGAGTATGAAAGATATGGTCTACAACTAAAATGGGTATGAAAGATATGGTCTAAAAACTAAAATGAGTATGAAAGATATGGTCTAAAACTGTAAAATGAGTATGTCTAAAACTGTTAAAGATAGATGAAGAAAGAACACCAAAGTTACGTTGTATTAATCAAAGTGCTGAAATAGTTAATTTTCCACGGATCCATGATAATTCAATAAATAATTAATATCATGAACATGCTCCACATTTCAGCAATATTTTGTTGACAACTGTCGTATCTAACCATCAGTATTTTCTGAAAACCATTTATTACTAACTGATTCAGAAATTGTATATGGTATTCATGCAGCAAGTTAACTTTGTACTTAATATTTGACACTTTTTTATTCTTGTTGAAAATTCATTTTAGTCTTAACTTTTCTCTTTTTAGGCTGTTTTATCTTGGTCATTAAGGTTTTCAGAAGCAAGACTGATAAATTGTTTGTATCATCTGCTGCCATGTAAATGGTACATAACGTCTATTCCATTGTTAGGTGTAAACGTCCATAGATTCAAAGGGTGAGCTGGACAGATTGGCGACGAACCCACTGCCATTGGTTTGAGCCTAAACCGCCTTTTTGTAAGTCCCTTATCCCAGGCCTTATTCAACAAACGAGTTCTTAATCCGCAGCAGCAGCAGCAGCGAATATTGACAACAACACTCATTGGTTCTCATCAGCCGGCGCAGACGCAGATCAAAACTGTTGATACTTTGTTTTTTATGTCCATGTCCTCATCGGGTTTTCATTTAAACCATACTGGTGAGAAAAAATATATGGATGACAGTGAATAACAATTCCTTAGATATTTCGACTGTTTCATCCAAAATAAAACTTAAATGATATAATTTGTGAATTTGTCCAACTGCGCTCAAGCAATAATGGTATATGTAAATATGTATTTTCTAATCACCATTTTGTTGTTGTTGTTTTTGTATATTTATATTAGTTCTAAAGATCTGAAATTGTTTTTAAAAATATCTACAAGAAATGTTTTGATACACGTTTCAAGAATTCATTCCTTGATATTCAGCAGGCTTCAGTTCAACTCAACAAAACTTATACGTGTCAAATATAGAAGTTTCCAGTTGACGTCATTGCTGTAAATATTTGGAGAAAACCTTGGAACCATTTTTCGTACTTAAGATAATGGCTTAACAATAAAATCAACAGAAACTGCAGAAAACAGGCGTTTTGTCAGTACATATAACATCAATTTATTCACTGCTTTTCTTAGTTTGTACTTTGATTTGAAAGTATAAGGTACTCTCTATTATCGTTTTCATCACGAGGACAAGGATTATAGTTTATTCTGCACACGTGGACCAGATGTTAAAAGTGCATTTGTAGTAAATAAATTTATTCCAAGTTCAGCTATATTTTTCCTCATTGTCCGTTTAAAAAAGCAAGTCGTTAAAATATAATACATTTGCCTTACAACGGCTATACTTATAGAGTTTCCTTCCTTTTATATATGTATGCATGTACGTAATTAGGTGTGTATGTTTGTATGCATGCATGTGTTTTCTTATTCATTCACCCCTTTGATCAATGAATCAATCATTCAATCAGTAAATCTATCTATCTATCTATCTATCTATCTATCTATCTATCTATCTATCTGTGTATGTATGTATGTATGTATGTATCCGTCTGTCTATCTATGCCATGATCGTTGCTTTGGATAATGATCCATCCTTTTCTTCTTTCAATGTATTTAAGTATGAAGGTCAAGCTCAAAGTACAAATATGTACAGATTTTGTAAATTTACTTTTGTAAAAGTCAGTATCGGAGGCCTTTCAAAATTGTCTCCACTTTGGTTGGCTTTGCATGTTTCATTTCTAGGTGTAGATTTCTTAAACGTATAATACCCGATTCGAGAATATTTAAATTCAAAATGGAGCACCGGCTCAAAGTCGAAAAGTTCTACAACCTGTAATACAATTATTACAGTATTGTTAAAACAATTCTTACAAAGTTTTTGAACTAATAAAACATTCGATATAGTCTTCAAGACGTGCATCCCTCTTCAAAGGTGATAAATGTAAACTATGCAGATTAATACAAAGTATGATATCTTATTTTGTCTTTGAAGATTTAGTTCAAGGTGTTTCGTCAAAAACTTCGAGAATACGGGTGTATGAGTTACCAAGCATAACATTTTTTTGTATTGAAATCACCTATGAATAAGAATTGTAGTCAGAAGGTAAAAAGTCAATGTCGTTGGCACTATAAGATCGCGTTTTCACCTTACCTCCAAAAGGGACAGAATGATTTTTCAGAACTATGCTTCAGCTGTTATGTCTTGTAATACAATTAAATTGGCAACATGATTTATTTTCGTGAGACGTTATAGACACTTTAGTTTCAATTGATTTTGCACTGTACATTTTTTTTTTCTTTCTTCCAACCGCATTTTTTAGTATACACAATGAAATCTGTAAACGCGTTTGGAATAGGCAACCGGATCATAAACAGCACATTATGAATAAAATAAATGTATTTTATTTTCCTACCCCGCTGGTCTGTCATAAATGATTGACAGCTTTCGTTCCTTAAGAATGCTCCGTACAGCCTGACCTGGATGTTTCCGCAGTTTTCACGTGTTTCTTGTATGACATTAATTATGAAGCTATTCGTGCAAATGTTCCCCTTTTTAGCTGTCCGCCCTAAAAAAAAAAAAAACGTATTGCCGTACATCCCCATGTTTTGCTCAGTAAGCAAACTGAGTCATTATTAAGATTATGCTCTTGGCATTTAAAACATGTATTACCCATAATCTTCAAAAGATAAACATCATGCAAATTTTTATGTCCATTAACAAATACTTAACGCAAGACACTGTAACAAACGAGAAATTTAATGCAATATATAGCTGTTAAAGTAAAATTTTTAAACGAAGTTTGAGTTAAATGGTTGTTGTAATAAATAACGACTCATAACTCTGTCGAAATGGTTTTTGTTCAGGTCGACAGAAAGGCATCATTCAAAAAGAAGTTTATGATACAACATAATTCATGTATATGATGGTCAGAAAGGCATTAAGATAATGGTGTTACAACTTGTCAGTTTAACAAAATACTCGATCAGATAACGGATCCCGTCATCAAAAAAAAAAAAACTGATGGTATTTAACAAAGTTAGTCATATCAAATATGCAAGTGAAGGGAATTTAGAAATACTCCTATGGGTATAAATTCATTTAATTTTAAACGAATAAAATTTTTTTACTTCGCATGACTCTTTAAAAATGGATTACTGATAGAAATGGATTAATGATAGAAATGGATTACTGAAAGAAATGGATTGCTGAAAGAAATGGATTAAAGATAGAAATGGATTAAAGATAGAAATGGATTAATGATAGAAATGGATTAATGATAGAAATGGATTAATGATAGAAATGGATTATTGAGAGTATCATAATCAAGACTACTTAATTACTTTGTCAACTTTTACATGATTGAAAACAGAGTCCGTAGCAACATCTGAAAATTAATTATTTGAACAATTTATTGCCGCTTTAAAATTTTGCTTTGATCATAGTCTTGTCATATGATACAGACTTTAACTACATATCCATCTGATAGTATATCTTTGACCGCGTTCTATGCGGATGTTTAGTTTTGTACAGCGCACCCAGATTTGTTGTCTTCACTAACGTTGGCAGTTTGATATTTTTATTTACACAGAACAAATTTAGCCTTGAAGGCTTTAACAATGTAGGGATCGGGTGCGAACTTTTACAAAATCCAGTTTTCTGTGAATTCCATTTAAACTAACGCGAAAAATATTTGGAAAGGGTAAAGGAGATGGTATGTAATAAATACAAAACTACATTCGTGTTTTGTTCCTAGTCGGGGAAAAGAGCTCGTCTGATACGGCGTATGAATATTTTTCGGCCTAAGGGCCCTGACGTATCCTTACGCCATACTAAATTCGTTTCGGAACAAGACACGTATACCGTTTTGTGTGTACGCACTGAATGAATGAACAAACTTCACTGTGACAGGGGAAAAAAAACAGTTTGCTTCACAAATTTTACAGCTAAAAGCAATAGGTTATTGTCATAGTTCCTGAAAAAGTAAATATCATTATAGTAAACATCTTAAGAAGGAAGAGGTAAATCTTTCTTACAAGAAATGGTAGGTTCTTTGATTCATTTTTCCCTAATTCTTGGCTCTTGAAAATATCAACGACTGCGTTAAAAATCAGACATATTTCAACAGGGTTTTCACTTACTTAAGGAATCCAAGGATCGAATTTTTCAAAGTAAAATCCTGCAAAACTGTCGAAACATGAAGTGGGGGTGATAATAAGTAGAAACTAATTTAATATGCACTTTTATGTTATTCTTCATTTATCATGATCATGAAATTTTATAAAGGACTTGTGAACTGGTACTTGAAAAGTACTGGTAAGCCAGTATTTGATTAAGTACTGGTAAACTGGTATTTGACAAATTATTAGTAAAGTCGAATTTGATAAGGTATTACCAAACAGATATTTATGAAGGTACTAGTAAACAGGTATTTTATTGAGTACTGGCAGAAAGGTATTTGATAAAATATTGGCACAAAGTTATTTGATAAAGGATGGGTTGGTGTGTGTGTGTGTGTGTGTGTGTGTGTGTGTGTGTGTGTGTGTGTTTAATTTTAAACCTGATTCACTCGAAGATTTGGTTTCTGAAGAAGGATTGTAAAATGTCAGTAACTAACCTTGTTTCACATCGACACAAAATCCATACCAACTTTCGTACTCGTTTATTTATGGTATATGATTTTATTACCGCCATTGTTTTAACAGTGGGGTTGGTTCTATAAAAACTTAAACCAGTTAAAACTGAGACTTTGAAATCTTGGTCTGCATTTTGAATTCAAGTCTTATATGAGTCATTATCAACATTTTCAGCAATATTGAAAAAAATAGTCCTTATGCCGAACATTTAGCCTATGACTGTTTCATTCTCGCTGAGGTCTGAATGAAAATTCCTCTCACCGTAAAAATCGTTTCACAATACTGTGCTTATAATGGGATCCCCCCAAAAATGGCCCCGTGTTGTAAAGGTAGCATATCACAACGGCATTCAATTACTAACCCGATCCAGTTACATCTCAAGTTTGGGACGTACTTGAGATTAGAAGAAACCTTTTGGACAAAATTTTAATTTGTAGACCTGTAAATTAAATTTCATTGTGTACAAAAAGTGTTGGTCGAGCTATAATAAAAATTTCACATTTTTTGGGAATGAAAAAAATATATAACAACCTAAACAATTCATTTGCAATTAAAGGCGTTTTATACATCATTATGATCCTGGCAATTTACGTCAGGATACTATCAGCCATTGTATCAACTCAAATATTTGCATCCAAAGCTGTAGCACTCTTAAAGCGAAAAAAAAAAAAAGAAAATTAAAGCTGAGTAGATTGTATTTGTCTTACTTTTTCAGACGGATATTATTTGCAGAAGAACAAAATGACATAGACACATTACTACATTACAATTTGACATTGATAAATTCAAAACAAAGACACAATAAAACGAAACTATGAGATGAGATGTACAACATTTTGAAATAATCATATTCCATCTCTTGATTATTTTGAAGAGGGGACGTAGCATTGTGATATACATTGTGAGGGAAAATATATCTTTGCTAATTTAATTTTGCCACATTTCCTTTACAAAATAATCTTTAGCATGTTTTTTTTTTCGGCCCTGATAGTATTGGTAGTTTGTCTACATATATATTTTTTTCTAAACGTTTCTAATTTATCTGAATAGAAGCATGTTCCAATGAAAAGGATAGAAATGTGTCTCATTCTGTTCTTTATTTTGTTGAGATATCCAAGTAAATAGCATAATGTAGAAAACGGTTTATTGGAACTTTTTATTTTGATATTGTACATTACGCGTTTCAGCCAATTAGTGCTATTTATTAAAACTCAAAAATTTCTCAAATGTTGGTTGTGCATGTGTGGCTTTTACAATGGTCTGTTTAAAACATCCTCTCCTAACACGTTCAAATAATTTATTGCTATTTCGTCAGGAAGGACAACAGCCTGGTTTCCAGGACAAAAAGTGTTTCTACCAGAACTTTCGAAGCTTGTCAGTGAGACCTAACCACGCAATTCTTGGACTTTTAGGGCAAAAAACACGACCTAACGCTCAAACCCAGCAAGTTGTATGATAACTATCATGTTATTATATACGTTAAGGAAATTTACATAGTAGTAGCGTTAAAGCTGTTCTATAATGCTTGATATTTTTATATTTGTGCTCATCAAAGCTACAGAATGTCAAACATTAAGGTACTTGGGCTGGAGTCGGAGTTTCATGACCACAAAGTTTGCAGAATACAGGACCAGAAACATTGTTCAACAAGGTGTTCTTTATAGAGTCTTAGGGTTGAATTTTTGTATATGCTCTCGTGCCATTGTTATTAATGAATTCAATACGTTTTGAAAAGGATTGGAAAATTATTCAAATTAAATACTAATTGTTCGATTTTCCGTCCATAAATTGAACATTTGAACATCCTGTAATAATTTTGGACTTACTGTTGTGCATATCTATGGTGACAGATTCAATGGACTTGAAATGCCATGGATATCTTTGCGAAGTAATGAGTAGTGTTTCTGACGCTGTCGCAGTTCATTATTACAAATATAAATGGGACATTCGATTGCATCCTTAGGCAAAACTTAAGCAAAGTCAGGATCAAGAGGAATGTGAGCCATTTTCCGCTTGGAAAACAATAAATGCATATAATATTTGAACCTTTCTTCTAGCGTCGTTACATTAGGAAATGAGCAAACCCATTTTTACAGAACCTCAAGCTAGGAGACACGATATAAACAACAACAGAAAAAAATTAAGAGATAATCTATTAATTTACCGATGCGATGAATAAACAAGCAAGCTAGGGAGGAAAAGCTTGATACATTAAAATCCATACAATTCTCAACAAACTTAATTTAAATCACATTTCAGCAGCACTATGTGGGGCTTTATTCAGAGGCAGAACTTCTGCCCAATTTTACAGACTGTTCGATGTGAATATATTTTCCTGCTTGCGTTTGCAATCCTTTGTCATATCGTTGTTTGTTTTACATTCTTTGTTACACTCCGTATTCATATCTCATTTTGTTTACTTTGGCCTATCTATCCTTGATATTAATCCCGAAATCTTTCTCGCGAGATTTCCAATTAACGAGATCAGCAGGGAGCATTCCTTAATTTGTTTCGACTATTGCCCCTCCACTATACTATCGAATGACCCGGCGACCACAGCGGACGGATCTAATAGTGATTTATGCTAATAATTGACAAGAAGGCAGTGTTTATAGCCAGGCGTCTCGAAACACTGGATGATGAACTCCGCTAAATTTCTTTCCGTCGACTCTAATTTATTTAAGCAGTCCCGTTACAATAACCATATGCGGATAATTTAATATTGAAAAGCGCAATCGAAGGCAAAATTCTTGTTTGACGGGCCGAAATTGACGATTAAAACGTGTATTCGATATAATAGCCAATTACAATAACACGAATATTGAATTAAGTGTTTGGTGCCTTTGTAATAATATTTCTATCGATTAAGTGAAATTGATTACTGTGGTCCCGCCTGTCAAGCTCAATGATCCGTGTTTTACACTCAGAATTCTACATCCCGGAAATATTGATTTGTAAACGGGATAAAAGCTTGAGAGAGAAGATGCTTTTTACTTTGTGCTTTATTGTCTTCGGCTTCGCATGCCGTGATAATGAACTTGTATGTGACGATGCCAATTAATAAAGGAAATATTTCTCACTTGTCGATGTTTTAACTAGCTGCTGTAATCGGTTGACTGTGCAATGGTGAACAAATTTTGTTCCGTAAATCGTACATTTTCAAGCAAAATGTCATTCCTGCATACTTGGAAACGATAATGCACACAAAAAATGTCATTCCTGCATACTTGGAAATGATAATGCACACAAAAAATTCCAAGGAAGAAAACCTTAATCTTGTATAAGCGATTATTGAAAGTAATAATCAATTGCTCGTCGTTTCGTTTTTCCGAATATTATTTTGATTAATCATTGCAGCACACAGATTAAATGCCTCCAGTAGACGATTTTCTATCCGATATGATCATCGTCTGCTCTGGACATGCAATAGAACTAAGTTTCAACTGATGATTCAAACAAATGATTCATTTAAATTTATTTTTCTTTACATTTCATAATTATTGATTAATATTAAATACAGTTTCAATGTATCTCACATAATAATGCATACTACAACAACTAGTAGTAATAATAAATAAAAATAAAACAAATACATAATAGCAATACTAACAGACACCATATATCGAAAACTAATTGTCCTTTTAACCACTGGTGCTTACAATCAGTGTCAGACAACACATAATTTTCCGACGTACTTCCGTTTGACGTTTTATGTAATGACTGACACAATCTCTTTGGTCCCTGTTCTTGCTACCACAAAAGTGATCATCAGCAGACAAGTTTTTACATCTATTCTTGTCAGAAAAGTTTAGTTAATGAATATGCAATTGGCATGGGGTCAGGATTCTACATCCGGATCAAGTTTTATCGTACAGCAAGTCTTCTCCCGCCTACAAAACTTGGAATAAAGCCAAATATTTTGTGGAAAACAAGTTTCGTTTCTTCGAGAACCACGCTTCAAATACCATAGCACAGTGTTGGAAACTAAACGCGGAACTAATTATTGTGGTCTTCGTCGAGTTTCGAAAACTGTTACGCATGACTAAGGGACTGGCGCTCTACGGGTCGAATTTACAGGAATCCAAGAGAAGATCGTTTTCTCTTTTAACCGCAAAGTGTTCGAACCATCTGGTGGCCATATTGGATATAAGATATGCATCATTTACAACAAGGGCCAACTTGATAATATAAGAAGTATTTTGGAGGAAATATAGGATATCAGATATGCACCCTTTTCATTTAGAACCCACTAGACATCATAGTCATTTACTGAAAACTTTGGGTTGATATGACTTTCCACTCAAACGACTGATTCATTTAAATTGGTTCTTCTTTAAATTTCATAATTATTGACGAAGTTTCAAAATGGCCACCATAGCAGCCATATTGAATGTCCGATGAACATCGTTTTTATTTACGACTAATTGGAAAGCATTAGAAGACTTTTAATAAAAATCCCAAATAGAAATGACAAACCGTTAGGAGGAGTAGTGATAACACGATTTTCATCATGGCTGCTGTGTCGGCATAGGGGATATTCAAAACGGCAGCATAAATACTTTAAATTAACCAGTCTTTGGGAGAAACGCGTCTATAAGGTGTGATGGCGATCGTCCTCGTAGTTTGCGAAGAGTAGCAGTAACAAACTTGTGCGGACGGACGACTTAAAAACGCAACGCCAAAAGCAAAAGTTCCTTTCGTCTATGACCAGGAGAGCTAATTTTTTTTTTTTTTTTTTAAAAAAAAAAAGCAAGACACTAACAAGAGAAAGAGATTTATGGACGAATGTCATCAAAGAATATCGTTTACTTGTATTGACCATGTGGTGCTATTAAATTATCTTCTGGAAATTTTATTTCGTTTGTTTCGACAGTGATTTAATGGATTTTCGAAGTAATATTTTAAACATATTTAACTCAGATAATTTCCATTTATGTTTTTGGTTTGAATATCACAGAAATCCAAATTTATGAGAGCGACATCTATACGATTGGCTTGAAGGTCACAGAAATCCAAATTTATGAAAGCGACATCTATGTTATTGGCTGGAAGGTCACAGAAATCCAAATTTATGAAAGCGACATCTATGTTATTGGCTTCAAGATCATAGAAATTCAAATTTATGAAAGAGATATATGTTTGAATGACGCTTTTGGTTTTCAGCTTCCCTTCGTTGTTACACCCGTTGTTATAGAGATGCAGGAGCTAAAATGTAACGTAAATTTAAGTCCCACATGTAAGCTCAATTTACTGTGGATATGAAAACTTCCTCATGAATTATATCATGCTATGAAGTACTTTTTAGGCTGGTATAAATTTATACACTTTTGAATAATGGCTAATTTTGAATCATGACTGATTAATAAAAACATTTAAAATTACTAAACTGACTGACTGCTACAAGTATTTCAAAACTTGTTTTCAATTAGTGTTACATATATCGAAATTCACTCGGGAAATCACGTTAATGAATGATACTTTATATAAGTCAAATCCAAATATATCACATTTACCCACAGTCAATAGAGAAATCTGTCACCATTTACAACGTTTACCTGCATATAAAGCTCACCCTAGCAGTATGAACCTTTATCTGCAAACGACGTCCTATGTCGTTCGTTGTTATTGCTATTTAATGCGATAGCATATTCGGTTTGCGCCACGTTTTGAACTAGAATGAGCGTTATGTATGAATAATGGCAGGCACGCATGATGAGAAAAATGGATGCTCCATGACTGACTCAAGATTGCTGTTGCTGGAGAAGGGCACGAGGGCAATCCACGTCATGTCGACCGTCTATTAGTTAAAGTTTTAATGGTCTTCACGCTGTGTTTCTTCAAATAGTCATCGGGTTAGATTAAGTTCGTGTTTTATAGGAAATGAGACATTCGACCATCCCGTCATATGAATTCATTTTTAAATAGTTCATGTAGTTCTCATACAGAGTTTAAGAAAATTATATAGGACGTTAACGTTCACCGAGTAGAAAAGTAATCAAACTCGTTATTTAGTCGGAAAGATTACATGGTATGTTCTGCTTGCAGAAATGTCAGTTTTCTGTCACTGTTTTTAAGGGATTTTTTTTATATTAAAAAAATTACATTCATTACAAACTAAAAAATTACAACTTTTTTCATTTAATAATTTATGGCTACTTTACCATCTCACCTAATTTGACCCTTTTCAGTTCATTCGACTCAGTTTGCTACTGATCAGTCGATGAATACGTCATTGATCTATTGATGTACATGAGTAGTGTAGAATGGGCATTATTTTGGAACAGGTATTTATAGTTTTAGTGCTCACTGAATGTTCTTTGCTAAATCTTTCCTCTCAGAAGTTTATTTTCAAATTGTTTCAGACTTTACGCAACGTGTTTCTTCTCCTATCTTGCTTTAAACATGGAACTGAACGTGTCAGTAGAGTATCCGCCTTCTGTGCTCGACACCAGTGACGTAGACGTATGGTGAAGGCAGTGGTGATTAGGACCACAAACAAGTTTTAATGGATGGACACAGGAGGCAGTTTCACAAGCTTGAGACATTTGAACACATTATAACGGAGAGCAAATTAAAATAGCTCTACTGGACATCCAAAATAACCGCCACAGTGGCCATCTTGAATATATTCTTGTCGTTACTCCTCCTGACTGGACGGTCTTATTCAAATTGGGTTTTTACTGAAAGACTTCTTATCATGTATAGTTGGTCCTGAATGAAAATGGTGCCAAGTTTACATCCCCAATGTCCAGCACCACAGTAACATTCAAATCTTGTTATCACTGAAGAGTATAGAAAATGGCTTCAACACTCCGCAGCTAAATGGAAAAACTGGTCTTATCCTGAATTCCTGGAAATTCTTTTCAGCCAGCAGAGCGTCAGTCTCTTTGAGGGACTCTTGTTCTAATTGGACCTATAAGTCATACAGTCTGGAGAAAAGTTAAAAGGACAAAATTGGGAGGGTATGTCGTCCTCTAAAAGTGCAATGTTTTACACGTGCAAAACAATTGATCTCATTACACGTATCACAAACTAAAAAGTTAATATGCTGCAACTGCAACTGGCACCTTACCAATCGATTGATCCTGAGTGAAGAAACAGTTTAATATTTTGGAAGACTAAGAACTGTTTTCATGCGTTTTCGAAATTGGGACTTGGTTCGGACGGCAAGTATCTTGATTTTGTCTACAGGCGTGGAGTGCACCATAGGGATCAACATCATCGCGGCCGTGAAACACAACATCGGATAATTGTTGAATTAACAGATTGCAATAGTTAATACATTTAGAGAATGCACAGCTTTTGAAGATTACAGGCTACTCCGCTGATAGGTTAAATAGCAAAATAACAGAGGCTAGCAAAAGGCTAGGCATTGATGAAGACATTGAGAGTAAGAAACTTTCTCAGCTAAGGTCTCATTGCTAAACTTGTCGTCAGTAACACACTGGCAACGGAAAATACGACGGAAACAAGAGTAACGGAAATTACTCATTGTCTTTTTCACTGTTCATTCTTATCAAGACAATAATGCGGCTGCTGACAATAGGTACACATAATAACTAAAATATTCATATTGAGGTCGCTTTTTCACAACTACACCAGGATATTTTAAGATTCATGAAAGCATTTTCGTTCTTTAGTAATTATTTTGAGACCTCTGGTTAGTTTCTATTTTCGCCATAAATGAATATATATAATTCAATATGATTTAGGCACTTTTCAAAGGCAGAAGATTTGTATTAGTTGTTTATGGCTGTGATTTTACACTGTACAACGATTTTTGTTCAAAGTAGATACAGCAATGCTCTCAATAAGCATAAAATATCCCTTCATTTAGATTCGCAGTAATGTATTTTTAAAAGGATAGATGATCAAGCAAAGTTTGGTGCGAGAATGAGAAACGGCATTTCACTCACAAGCTCCAGGCCGCACTGCTTCCCCTCCCGCGCACCCAAGACGTAGTACTATGTAAGGAACGATTATAGTCTAGAAGTTGTTTAAGCCAGATAACTGTATTTGGAAAATCTTAGATTCGTATTTGGCGTCATATCCTATCGACTATTCCAAAAGATTTAACTTTAATACATGCGACTGGAACTGAACATTCTCAGATATGTTTCTTTTTGTGATATCTTAACAAAGTAACTTCATCTTTAGAGGCCGTGACATATGGAGTCCTTAAGTTCTAAAGAACTGAGTAATATATAGCTAGTTTTTCTGTCTCGTTATAACACGACTTTTACTGGAAACGCGGCAAATGATGCATATATTGCTAGAATGTGAACGAAATAATGTGTAATATTCATTAATTAGTTGGATTACGGGTTCTTTAGTTGACTTTTATCTACAATCATCGAAACTTAACAGTAAAAATAAGTTGCTGTGTTTTTGTTTTGATGGTCTATCGATCTTTACGAAATCGCTCTTTGCATGATGGCAGAACTCCTTCTTTCCATCACATACTGTCAGTTCCTTGAGAAAAAGCGCCCTTCATTTATAATTTACAGTCGCCATTTTATTGTGCATCAAAGCTGTATATGAAAAAAGTGTATTTAGATTGTGTTTTTCTTTTATGTATTGAGATAAATAGTGTTCATTATGAATTTCGGGAGAGCTGTTTACTGTTGTTAGGATTCCTTCAGACAGGAAATAAAACGCAACCACCCCCACCCCCACAGCAACTTTCATTACTCGTGTGGTTCGTTTTGTGTAAATAAATATACACTAAATGGGTTTAGTATGGTGCATATATGGATGTTTATAGCACAGCACCGTGGAATAATGTATGCATTTAGAGTGCAGCCTAGATGGTGGATTCAGAACTTGCCCGTGAAATGCCGTTCATTCTCGCACTATATTCAGTTTAATCTTCCTACCTCGGATATGCTTTTATCATACGTGGTGCCTACTGATCGGGTCAAGATATATGAAAAGCATGACAGTATAGTTTATATAAGCGATTAACTTGTTTCTGAATGACACATAAATGACAAAGAAACCAGTGAGATTTTATTTATAATGCGGGCATCATCGGCTCCTTTTTATCACATAGTGGTTGTAAAATGCAAGTTGGTAATAATTGTTTCATAGTGATGGTTTAATTTGCTGTATCGCAGTACTCCATCGGATGAATCTGCAAGAATCATGTCGAATAATGCACTCTTTCACGATGGGCATGGAAACTGGCCTCAAGATTCAAACTTGCTCCCAAAAAATTAAAATCGTTAAAATTGTCAGTTTATTCACTTGGTTGTCAGATTATAATCATACAGTGAAACCCAACGAAATTTATTATCACGGAGAGTAAGAGTCAACAGATAAATCTCTAAGACAATCTATGTGACTGTTACCAATAGCAACACTATTGTCTCTCTGAATACGAGAGACAAATCGACCAAGAGCTCGTATCTAACTTCCAGTTTCCCCACTGTTTTCATCGTCAGTACGTATAAAAAGTTGTGCGTTAAGATTGACCAGTGCGAACAATATCATGCGACATGAATTTCCTTATTGACAAAATGTTAATGTGATATTTTGTTCTCCCAAGTGGCGCCTCCTCCGACAATCTGGCATGAAAATAACCCCTCCCATGCACGCCGAGCAAAATGTAAATAAACATGCACGCAACAAGTCGGTAACAATGGATTGCAGGTGTCAATTCATATTATGGTAAAGTTTAAAAAGCAAACAAGAAAAAAAGAAACAATCTTGTTACAGATGAAGATAACCATGTTAGTGCCTCTTATACTAGCGACACTCATCCAAATACTTGTATACGCCAACCGTTACAACTTTCGTGGTTAAACCAAGAGTCAACGGTGGGCACTAGCGAAGCTTGATAAGGTCTAGCTGAAAATGGTGATAACAGCATTTTTGTGACAAAAAAAAAAAAAAAAAACCTAAAAAAAATCTCATTGGGAACACGAGCAAATTCAAACTCTGACGGGTTTAGCTATAAATCAAACGCATCTAGCTTCATAAACAGAACTAAGAAGTATTAATCAAGTCCTAAAATCAACAAAATATCTTGCTTTAGAAACAGAACTCCAAAGTATTAATCAAGAGTCCAAAAATCAACAAGATATCTTGCTTTAGAAACAAAACTCTGAAATATTAAGCGAGGTCCGAAAATCAACGAGATATTTATCTTCATAAATAGAACTAAAAAATATTAATCAAGGGTCCGAATATCATCAAGTCATTATCAACATTATGGCATTGCATGTTTAAGATTGAAGAGTCAAGTGATTATACAGACCAGCGGACTACACGCTGACTTCAGCGCTGCTCTAAATGCATCCACCTAGTCAACTGTATGGTGTACGAAAAGGGACATGATAACCGGTACCTTTTCAAAGGTCTCCAAGGATTGCTGCACCGCAAAATTTAGTTCACGCAACGGTCATTTGTGCTATTGATCAAATTTACCGTGGCTAATGTAAATGTATTACTGGTGTCGTTACAACGGTATATTTTGTCGCCAGGGTATATGTTATCGTTGCAATGGTAATGTTACCGTTGTAGCGGTAATTCTTATCGACGCAACGCTAAAATTTACTAATGCAGTGGAAATGTCACTCTTGTAGCGGTAATTCTTAGCGTCGCAACGCTATGATTTACTGTTGCAATGGTAATGTTACCGTTGTAACGGTAAAATTACCTTTGAACAAAACAAATAGCATTGGATACAGTTGTAAATGGTAACTTTACATTTGACCAGTTTGGTACACATACTACTATTCTGAAACACATGTACACATCGTGATTGTGTGCCTGATGCCACGAGCACTAGTACTAATACTAATATAAGTACCCTTACCTTCCTCATTGACAAGGTAATCCAATGTTCTAATATGTCCCACCCACGCTTTTTCAACATATTATCAGTGTTGGAAGAGATTGCATACATATCCTTAAACAAATCAAATAGTCCTCTTGCTTAATACCATAACTGCCGAATTTCATCGTAGAAACGCGAGTAAATATAGCGTTTACCTTTTTTTAACGAAATTTAATACTACTGCTGTTTTCAGTCTTGTTTGTCCGCGTTCCTAATAAGGACATCGCATCTTTTTTTCGAAATATAGACTAATCGCAGTAAATACAGTGTGCTTGGAATTAGATGTTTAATTATTAACAGCCTGATTTTTACGTTCCAGTGCCTTTTTTTAATCTCTTTGACCGCTCCGGTTGCCTAAGTGGTTTGAGCATCCGCCTCGGGTGCGGAGGTCGCTGGTTCGAACCCCGGAAGAGTCATACCAAAGATTTATAAAAATGGCACTTACATCTGTCTCGCTTGGCGATCAACATTAAAATTTTAGTTCAGGCCTGCTCGGCCTGGTGTCAGGATAATGTGAATGGGTGGGACATGATGCCTCATATCTGCGATATGATGCCCCAGTGCGAGACATCACTTTAAACTGCTACACCGCAGACATTGTAGCAATATGACTCAAACTGTTAAAGCTACGTTAAAAATCCAAGCAGACATACACACACACTCTCTCTCTCTTTTTATCTCTGTACAAACTTGTATGAAGCATTTGTGTGTTTGCTGTTCATGCGCTATATCATTCAACAAGTAATGACGTTTCGAGGAATATCCAAATATGGCATAATAAGCCATATTTGAAAAATGAATTACCACGAGAGTATCGTGTTATTATCTGTCAGTGTAAACATACCAATATATTTTATTTTATATATGCTTAATAACTTTACCAAAAGCCAAATTCCTGAAAATTATGACTCCACTTAGGAAGCAGATTTTTACAACAACAATTTTTGTTTCACTTTGACGATAGTTTTATTTGTTCCATGTTTACTTATTATAAATGGCGGTCGTAATAATAATACACAACTCGACAAGTACTACAATTATATGTGACCTCCAGTAAATGTTGTGAAGTAAATTATGTAATTGTCACGCAGTCAGTATTTTATTTTTTGTTCGATCCTTTGTAGATGAACACAAGCGTTTGTCAGATCATGATCAAGCTGGGAGTTTCCGGTTGATAATAATGATGAATCTCACATTAGCAACTGAGAATACGAGTGAAGGATAAATTTGTATGGACGTGACGCTATTGAACGAATACCAGTGAAATTTCAACTGTCTCCTTATGTGAACATTTGTAAAATCTTAACTATAAAATGCCTCAGATTTAATGATAATGAACTATTGATCCTTTGTTGATGAAAAACTGTATAATCCATGGTTCAGTGATTGTTCTACAGAAAAAACATATAGTTTAAAAAATCGTTCATTTTAAAATGCTAAATAACAAACGCTAGATTGTATTGGAAAATATTGAAAGATGCTGTAAATGCAACAAAAAAAAATTAATTTACATGGACACAAAAATACCACAATATTTTAAAGCAATAAATAATCACGCCAATAAGTTTATTATTGTTTTAGTCGATGAAAATATTTTATATTTTGATGAAATATATGTACAGAGTAAATTTAAAAGTAACATTCGATGAATTAAACAGAAATTTCAGTCTGGTAGAAACTGCACAAAAATTCAAAAACTTTATAGACACTCATGTGCGGTAACTCATGGTGTCACCCCCATGGACCCTAATCCTGCACAAAAGTTCACAAATTTTATTGACAGTCATTTTTGTGTCACCCCCTTTGATGGTGTCACCCGGTGCGGTCCGCACCCCCAACCTCCAGTGAAACCACTGATTTGATACCATTGCATAATAAGGGTAGGATGACTGATGTAAACGATGATAGTGAAAAAAGACAACTCAATTGTCTGGGTAAGTTATTTACCAGAATTCCTAATAATGGGCTCGATAAATAGGCAGACTATTGTTTTGTATTTATCGAGGTTCAAGCAGACTTCAGACAAAATATGAGTGTCGTTGATAATATCTTCACTCTTGTTTCACATGCGATTAATCAAAGTAATACGTTACTTTTGGCAGAAGCGCGAGCAGCGTAAATCTGGTGAACTGCAGCATGTTCTATAATCAAGCAACCCTAAGTGGCATCTCCTATCATTGGGCCACAGACAGTTCAGAACACAAACTGTCCTGATCAGCTACTCATGTATCCACAGAAACCAAACAGTTTAGTGATGTTATGGTCATCTTCGAACTCAAAGGAAGAATAAAACCATTATTTTTGCAACTTTATTGATTTTACAAGACATCTGATCATGTAGTCTAGGATTTTTTTAATATTATTTTAAGCTTACAAAGTATTGTTTAAAGAGTAAAGTTATGAACATTAATAAAGCATTCTACCAATGTATAACAAAGTGTAATCCAGAAATAAATATTAGAATTTTCTAAAGAAACAGCTTCAATTGTACCCTTGGGGTAAGACAATATGATTTTTGACTACATTTTTGTCAAGTCCATGTCAGCGGGGAGCGAGACACTGAAATGACTTTTCCATCAACAGCGATGGCGGCGTCAAAAATTTTTTTTTCTTCATGGTTTTGGTTAAAAAAAATTTGATCTGTATAATTTTTTAAACCCATTGACAGATATATTTTCATCATACTAGTCATGAATCATTCACTGTATGATATGCAAGCTCTCCTCTTACCTTGGAGTCAAGGTCTCAGTTATAAATCTTGGAGTGGTCATTTTGTACACACATACTTGCCCATTTGACAATGAGTTCAAACTCAGTCACAGAAAAAGGAAATTGAGTGAAGCTTTTTGTTTAATTTTTTTTTTCTTTTTTTTTTTTTTCGCTTGCTCATATATTCTAAATTGAATGCATTTTGTTTTATATATGGATTATGAACATTAGACAATTCATTGTACGATATGCAAGTTCTCACCGTAGTTTGGATTCAAGGTCTTCGCTTTATATCGTAAACAATTATGTGGCACTCGCACTTGCTCCTGTGAATTGGATCAAAGTAACAATCTTGAAAATTTGCGTTCAGATTTTGGTTGAAAAATATTTGGCTTATATTTTCAAAATTCCCCCTGGATTGATTTTCTTAATAATTGAGATGAATCATTTTGAACCTAAGATAATTCATAGAACATTTGCGTTAAGGTTTTGGTTAATTTGTAGTTTATTTGCTTTTATTTCTTAAACCCCTTGATGAATTTGTTCCTACTTTGCAAAAATCAATATGCTGCTACGATAATTTATTCTGCGTTCAATGTAACGAGTTTGAAACAAAGGTTTTGCATTGACGTTGTGCTCAACATGCAGGTTCTGACCTTCTTTTTGTTAAATTATTTTTAGGGGTTATGAAGTCTGCTCAAAATGATTTCGTTTATGGCTAGGTAGGAAGAACCATGATGCAAATTAATACATTCAATTGTTAAATATTGTTGGGGGTTTAATATATTAACCAAAGAAGATAGAATATATGTTATATATGTTTATCGTGATAAATGATTTAGCAGAGAGACCGAATCAAGTAAATTGGACATATCTGGCTAAAGATTTGTTGTCAAGATTAGGATTTTGTGATGTGTGTGCTCAAGAAAAGTCGAGGCTGCATTTTATTTTTTATAATTAATTTATATGCTGGAGCGACGTTGTATATGATCTGCAATAATTTGTTACATTTCTACGAAATAAATTGCTTGAAGGTATTGTATTATGAACATCACTCTCGCATCTAGACAGCCATTAGAGATGGTCGTGATATTACAATGTCTGTTTGTTTTTATAATAGGTACATGGACTATGTAGTTGAAATCGTGATTCCAATACATCCATGTCTAACATAGCAAACTGTGTCTTTACTAATCAGACATTCCAGATGCTGAAGCCAAAACAGGAACCAATGCTTTTAATTTCCGGCCTAGATAAAGTTTGATTGATATGTTTTCAAATGATAGTTCCAGCGATCACAGCATCGTCTTTATGCTTTCAGTCGAATAGGAAATCGTCCCAACTAAAGTCCTCGTTGGCCAAAAATATAAAAGGGCACAGATGAATTAAAAGTCAACAATAATCTAGGTTTTGTGTGGTTAGACCTTTAATTTTATGAAAATATTTTACTCTTACCACATTTTTAGCTACAGCGCTTCTGTGATCACAAATAGACCTAGTGACTCAACAAATCACTCCTACAGCCACTGCTATTTTCATGTCTTTCAAACAATTTACTTCTGCAAAATGGAGCAACCGAACATACTGCATATGCGATGGTCAGTCGGATCATTATCTGCCTCTTTGTTAAATCGAGAAAGAAATCTCCGATGTAATTTGACGCCACTGAGAACTATATTTTTATCTACTTTCGTTCATATGCGGCGGAATGAGACAAATTCACAATCGGAACAATCGCGGCCTTTGCTATTGTAACTTATGTGTGCACTCTGATAGAGGCGAATCACGAAACACATCAAAATAATGTGCATTCCTACAACTACTTCCAATGTTATTTACTGGACTGACGGAAATGGTTTAAGGGTATTCTGATCGATCCGCTAGTCTCTCAGAATTTTGAAAAAAATATTTCCATAAGCATGAGCTTTTCCGAGCTCATTTGCATTATCCGTATTTTTTCAGTTCATATATGTCAAATAATAGAAAGTTAATATTTTCATGCACTTTAAGCTTAATTGGGGGTGTCGATAATATTGAACTGGAACTTGTTTTACACATACAGAGACAAATAGCGGATCAATTTATTCAAAACTGGATGAATAAACTTGGAAATTATAATAGAGCATTATGTTATGTAAACAATCCAAATTTTGTGTAAAAAAAAAAAATGCTACCTTGATATTATTAGCATTCCAAGGTTATGAAATACTATTGCCATATTACGAATATTATCTTCCACACTTGAGACAGAAGATGGTTGGTGGGCAAGACCGTATCATCTAATTAATGAAGGGACTATGTAGTTTACGTAATGCATTACAAGATGGATACATTTTGTGCTCGAATGTAACATATTTCAAGATTTTAGGAAAATATATAGATAAATATTACTGTAAAAACATAAATTTGTTTATATTTTTAGAACTCGTTCAATCTTAAAATATTACAATCTTAGGTAATTTTGGCATTCATCTATACGAGTCTTTTAAATAAAGAAATTATATCATGTTTTTAAATGCATGATACCATCTCGCATAATATATCACATAATGTTGAGTTAATTATTATACTTCTTTTTTTTTACTACTATATGTGAATATATATTATAAATAACTCTTTCTCCCGTTTGAAAATATGTATTGTTTAATGCTAATGAGTTATACTTGTTCGTGTTCACTATATCATTCTTTCATGAATTTTACCATCCCCCTTCCATAAAATAAATGTATCCTCACATTCCGTTTGGACTACTGGTAGGAAGAAAAAGTCTTCTCTCGTCTTTCTTTATTGCTGCGTCATATGGCTTTGCTTTAATTTTCAGGTCTTGCTAGGGAAATACGCGAACATGCAAAGTGAAACGAGAAGCCGTGAAGATTTCCAATATCTAGGTAGAGTGCAAACCACGAAGTGGATACAAAGAACCGTATTTTCAGGAAATGTTCATATTTATATACAATGGATAAACTAGTGCACAAGCAACAACGAGTCTTTGCAAATGTACGAATAAGTCTATAGAAAAAAAAAATTTATTACGGTCTTTACATCTCGAATTGACGGTATGAGAAAGTGCCTGCTGGTTTGTGACGTTGCCAACGCCATGATTTATCGTTTTGTTATCGTATGTATTTATTCTTACTTCCATAATGCATCTTTTCATTTAGTTTCATGATATAGTGGAAACCAAATCTCATATCATAGCAAAGTAGAATAAACAGCGAAAAAAATTGTCGCGTGTGCGCCAGAAATACTTTTCGTAGTTTGCGCAACCTCAGTGGGCATACATTATGTAACCAGCTTAAATATGTACTGCTCACGAATTAGAAATTCACACTGTATCCATGGCAAAGAGGGAAATATCTTTTCAAGAACATTCTAAAGATGAATGGGGACAGCGTGTCCTATGGGACCCTTTTAAAGGATTGATCATATATAAATGTGTAGCTTAACTGCAATGCTCTAATGAAACATGGTTTTATTTGGTACCCATAGATTAATATTTAGTACCCATAGAATAATATTTGGTACCATAGATTAATATTTGGTACCTTAGATTAATATTTGGCACCCATAGGTTAATATTGGTTACCACAGATTAATATTTGCTACCATATATTAATATTAGTACCCATAGATTAATATTTAGTACCAATAGATTAATATTTGGCACCCATAGATCAATATTTAGTACCCATAGATTAATGTTTGGTACCATATATTAATATTAGTACCCATAGATTAATATTTAGTACCCATAGATTAATATTTACTACCCATAGATTAATGTTTGGTACCTAGATTAATATTTACTACCCATATATTAATATTAGTACCCATAGATTAATATTTGGTACCATAGATTAATATCTGGCACCCATACATTAATATTTACTACCTATAGATTAATATCTAGTCCCCATAGATAAATATTTAGTACCCATAGATTAATATGTAGTACCCATAGATTAATATTTAGTACCCATATGCTAATATTTGGTACCCAATGATTAATATTTGGCACCCATAGACTAATATTTGGTGCCATATATTAATATTTAGTACCCATAGATTAATATTTGGTACCCATTGATTAATATTTGGTACCTATTGATTAATAGTTGGTACCCATAGATTAATATTTAGTACCCATAGATTAATGTGCCAGATTTGCAAGATTAGTATTTTCTCTTTAGGATAATAAACAAAATTTCTGAATTTGCTCAAAATGTGTAAGAAATGCAGATAAACTCATCTGGCAAACTATTGTTTCATTTTTACACCACACTGGCTTTGTATCACATTTTGACATTGCTCATTGGGCAAAACAAATAATTAATGCTCCGTTTGATCTTCATTGTAGAAATTGGTGTAACTGTATTAATAAAGGAAAGGTAATAGTATTATCCTATATTGGGAGAAACTCTAGGAAAATACAGCGAAACTTTACGTAGACAGTCAGTGCATATAGGGACTCTAAACCAAGTATCTAATATGTTCAGATAGCATGACTATGTTTTGCTTCAGATTCTCCAAACGGTATGACACATTTCTTACTTAGACATACTGTATACATTTTCTAACATATCTACATAGTAAGGTTAACCTTGGATTTTATTCAAATAACTTTACAACCTTACTGGACGTATTGGCCTTCTTCGGGTTGTTACTGTCTCAGTAATTCACAACCTCTAATTCCTAGTCGGATTAAAACACATTTTTTTGCAAAAATAATACAGGCTGAATGATTCGTTGTTCTTTTTATTTTCTTGAATTCATTAATCACACTTCAATTACATTTGCTGCGTTCAATTTCAATATCGTTAAGAGTGTTCAGCGGTACGCCCGTCTCAAAGTTCTGTCTCAGTCGCTCGTGCAGTGTGTATCGCGTGCTCATAACTATTCCCTTGATATGTAGCAGGTCCATGATTGGCAACAGACCTCCATATCTTTGATTAATTCGTTATTATTTGTAGACAAGTGTATCGCCAAAGGCTAATTGTCGAAATTGACACGGTATTAAGTAATAATTAGATTAGTTTTAACCTCGGGCGTGAAGAGCTTTGCTCATGATGCAGGGAGCATCGATTTAATTATAGTTAATTGAAAAAAAAAAGCTTTTTATGGGACATTGTATAATAAGAGCAATCAATAGAAACTGATGCTGTGATGGCTTTGTGAAGAATACAAAATGTTGTTTTGCAATTAATGTAACAGTTTCAATGTGATCAGCATTGGGGTCATCTTAATCGAAATTTCCTTCAAACTGTAAACATAATTCGTTTCTAGAATTTTCTAAGGTTAGAATCAAGGTTGTGTCTAGAACTCAAAACCAAGTAAACATGTTTACCCTGCACGATATTATGTCATGTAGGTCCAAACTCCTACCTTCCAATCAATCACACAATACAAATTAAATATAAATAACATATCTAACAAAGCTTTGGGTTACTCAGTGCAATCGTCAGAAGTGCATACAAGCAGTTTTAGATATTACAAATTTGAACCAGTTTTCTGATGCCCATTTCTGACCACGATTTAAAATTGTCTGAAGGCGACGTCAACTGTATGGATGTTCTATAATCAATAGCAGATAAAAAAAATACAAAAAAATATCCTCGACATATAACAATCGGTCAATTCGTCTTTTAGGCATTTCACAGTACTGTTAAGTTTGATGTTGAATCGGGTGACTAACAATATGCTGCCCTAAGGTACACTCATCTGCTAACAATATCTTTTAGAAAGGGTACTACCTACTTTAACTCTCAAATTTCTGGCTTTCCACAAATTGGAGATAAATCAGGCGACCCTTTAAACCTAGATTGAATTGGTCATTGATTATGCCGAACTTCTAGGCGTCATATTCTGTCTCATGCTCTTTCTTGACGACATCTTTAAGATATTTATAGATATTCTGTCAAGCAATAGAATTTAAATTTAAGGAAGATGTTCTCTTGAGACTATTTAAATAAAAATTAGGTTCGAAAGGTTCGAATTGTTTATGATGTTTCTGGTTATATGACTATATAATTCCATGTGCAATGAAGTGTTTGCGTTTTCTGTCACGTGAATTGGTTTAAAATGATGATGTGATACTGATATTGAATGTTTTACACATTTGTTGACGACTTTCAGTTCCCAATCGGTTTCCAGTGTACTTTCGATCAGGCACTGTCAGTTCCATGCAGTATAATAATAATAAAACACATCCCATCCCAATGACTTCAGATCAAAATTTGCAAACCCTGGCAAAATCTCGGATTAGAACTTCAAACGCTAATTGCATAGTCCTTTCTTCATTTCAACACTCACATATGTGGCCAAAACAACGTGTATGACAGGCTTTACACGAAACTCTATCTTCACAAAATGCTTTATTTTTGCTTCGATTTTTGCTTTGATATCATGCTTCAATCAGCTTTTATTTAAGACCATGGTCATATGACATAAAAACAGCATCTGACTAAAACTGGAAAGGATTTTTTTTTATAAAGCTCGAAATGCGTAGAAAGCCAAAACAAAAAACAATAAATCCTGAACATTTTTTATATATTTGATCACAAATGGTGATGATGAATGAAAACGATCGACAACACTTGGCTAGAAAGACTGGGCAGGATATTATGGCTCGTTGTGAAAAAGGTAACGAAAACAAAAATGCATACTGCCTAAAATTAAATGCTGTGCCGATGGAATCCACTGGTTTTACGACAGAATGCAGAAAAATTAGAATTATAAAGATTAAATCATCACTGGGAGTCTGTTTTACTTTGTGAGTTATTACGTAAACTTTCTCTTCGATAAATACCCAGCCATGGTAAATTTAATCCTGTAGTAAAATTTTAAACTTGTGTCCCAGGTTTATCGTAATTTCAATACAATAGTTTCAGTATAGGTATGCATTTCAACGCAATGTGTCTAGTGATGTGAAGTAATGACTTAGCAATGCTTCTGGATACTCGGTCTGTACTCAGTCCAAAAACAAACACATTTTGTCATTGTCTCAGTTTGGAAAACCCTGTTTCACCGTGTTTAATTCCCTTTAGACTCCACTATACCGCTTTAAGCCACATATATTGTGTATTTTTTCGCTGGTACATCACACGTAGTTTTGTTTGAAATGATGCTTCTCCACCACTTAATATTTTATCAGTAGTCTTAACGGATTCCTAATTTTCCAGCTGACCAGTTTGTAGGGCAGATTATCAATGATTAGTGTAGTCCGAAAACCTTATACAACATTC
>JAECUM010032131.1:0-31038 GCA_016617855.1 Megalonaias nervosa
TCTAACATAACCAGACACAGATAAATGGTATTAGTTTATACATATTATTAAAGCGTTATTGATGAAGCTGTAGATGTGAATTTCTGGGTTCCCTCAGACAGAAAGGATGAACTTAATTTCCGTACATTGTGTTAAAGCCATACATATCACCCACTTCGTTTGCAAACTATCATCTTTTTGTCTAGGATAGAAACCTTGTCATTATGCACTCAGCAGCCTATCACTCCCCGTTAAATTTAATCTTCCGTGGCAGGATATAAGAAATAACCCCTTACATTGCACTATTAAGTGGTAACATCCGTATTGGAAATATTTCCCTTTGTCTCGTAAAGTGTAAAAATTACTTTCGATAGGCTATGTTATTATTTCCCTGCTGACTGTCAGGTTGCCACGTTGTAATGATGAAAATGTTGTGCGTTTGCGTATCTTAACGAATAAAAGAGATAAAAAATATAGCTTGGTCGCATTGAGTAAAACACGACTGGCAAAGGCAGGGTCAGAAATCGAATGCTTGTGTCATACAGTTGCCCGATTCGAACCTCTACTTTTGTTGATGAGTCGAGCACATGTACACCAGCATACAGTGGTATCGTATTAAGAGCAATCGTAGAATCATACTGTGCAAACAGATATAAAATGTAATGAGTGTCTATAAATTAAAAAGGGGGCACTTTACATTTCAAAAGTTGGTGATGTTTAAAAATAATAATAATAATAATAATAATAATAATAATAATAATAATAATAATAATAATAATAATAAATAATAATAATAATAAATAATAATAATAATAATAATAACGTGGCCTAATCTTTATAAGCTCAAAGAGCTTTACAATATCAGATAACATATAAAAATATATAAAAACGACATGATTACAAAAAGAAATACATGTCATTGCAAAAGAGAAACATACTGACTGTCACGTTTGCTAAAAGCCCCAGCTATAAAGTCATGTACAAGCTGTCATCTACTATCTTGAGAACATTACCGCGGCCATGTGTTTGATGTCTTAAGGTTGGCACGGGCTAGTGTTAAGCTCTTACGCAATGTTACATTGACCCTCCAGAGACCGGAAACTTGAGCTGGCGTAGGCGACCGCTCGCATCATTTGACAAAGGCTTGTAGTTATCACACCTAGGGGATAAAGATTAGTCCTAAGATCAGAGGGAAGTCCGCGGAGTGAGCGAGGCGTGTTCTCATCCGTCCCCAAGTTGACGGACAGCAAGAGGGACATTGTCCGCTAAGTTGATTGGATCGGTCCACAGCGACATCCAATCGGAATTGAGATAGAGGGTGTGATTACATTTTAGATCCAAATAATAACTTTCATAACTTGCAAACGAAATTTTAGTATACGTCTGGGAAGATTTTTGAGCAATAGGGTTACTCCGAGAGACCCACTCGTAATTTGGCGGTATAACTTAGAAGTAGATTCTAAGGAAAGACAAAGCTTCGAAAAGGAAGCTTTCTAGGGGACAAATTACTTCCTGTTCATTTGAGTCCCGAGTCTCCAAGAGGTGGAGACGGAATTGAGACTAGCCGAAAAGTCGAAGTCGACAGAAGTTTAGTCGGTGGAGAGAAGGTAGAGAAGGAGGAAAAGGAGTCTGGAATAGACAGTAAAGGAGGAGGAGATGGAGTATAGAGAAGTCGAGGAGGAGGAGAAGGAATCTGGAGAAAGTCGGGGAGGAAGATGAGAAGGAACTGGGAGAAACATAAGAGAGAAGAATACCACAGATGAGTAGAATACAAGGACAGGTGGAAATCAATCTCACACTTCTAATCAAGGGATGCAATAGGCTATTAAACGGTCGAGCGGAAGGAGTGTAATTGGGAAATTTGAATCATTTGACTTTTGAATTGTTATTAAATTGTTATTCATTGAATTTCAATCTTTTAGTATATTTAACCATTTAACCGTCGGCATTGCTGACTGGGGGCTCGGAGCTTTACATCTATCTTTCACTAATTTAACTTCCAACCAAAATCGAGCCTGGGTGGGACTTCTACAATAGTTTAAATAAAATATTTTGAGCACCCTACCCCAACCACATAACAAAAACCCCACACTGACATTAATTAAGGAAGTAAACATTATTAAGTGTTAAACTCTGTTCTTGCAGTCGAAATTGGTGAGTTTTAAGAGTACTCTTGAATGAGATCACGGTGAGGTTGTGTTTAAGGTCTATGGGCATTTCTCCCCACGCAGCTGGGACCTCGTACGCAATCGATCGTTTTCCGTATGGCTTTGTTTTAACAGTGGGAACAATGAGAATGATAGTGTCGGAATAGGAGCTTAAGTTTCTTTATGGGGTGAACATATGGGTGAGGTCAGACACGTATATTGGACCCTAGCCACTCAACAAAATGTAGCATATTGAACAGGTTTGGTATTTGATTCTGGATCGAGCGGTTAGTTTTTTTGAAGGTTACAGAGCAGGAGAGGTGTGCTCAGTTCTTCGTACTCTAAGAATGATTCAAGTCGCCATGTTTTTAAACTTTTTGAAATTTCTGTAGTAGATATTGAGATGAACCAGATAGAAGTGAATTGCAATAGTATAGTCTTAAAAGTACTAAGGATCACACAAGTGTTTTAATGGCATCGACAGAAAGACAAATGCGAATGGAGCTCATGTGTCGCAGCTCCAGATATGCAGCCTTGCATATGCTCATTACATGCTTATGTAATGAGAGTGTACTGCCCAGAGTGACATCTAAGATTTGTACTGACTTTGTAAATTTAATTTTGGGCGTTGCTGGTATTTATTGTTTGAGATAAAGGATATACATGAGAAAGTCTATTTGTGTTGATCAGTATGGTTTCAGTTTTATCATCAATCACCTGCAGCTTGTTACATATCTTCCACGACTTCATGCCGGAAATACCACCCCACTCCACCTCTGTCACTGTCTGTCTGTCTGTCTGTCTCTGTCTCTGTCTCTCTCTCTCCGCCGTGGATGGTAGCTTCAACTTCAGCTGGGCAGCTATCTTTATATATTTGAGTGTCATCAGCGCACAGTTGGTGAGAGACACCAGATGTCGATGTATGACACGTGAGAGCGGCTGAATGTATATAATCAACAGAATAGGGCAGAGAAATGAACCGTGTGGAGCACCAAATCATTAATGAACGGGGATTAAATATTTTCCATTTACAGGCACAATTTGTGTCCTGTTAATTAAGTAGGACTTGGACCATAGTAAGGCTCTTTCGTGAATGCCAAATACATGCTGGAGATGGTGAAATAATATATCACGGTATATTGTGTCAAATGCCACAGACAAGTCAAGGAGGGTGAGGACTGTAATCTTTCCACTATCCAAAGCAGAGAGAAGGTCATTAACTATTTTCAGAAGGACAGTATCAGTACTATGGTGAAGGTGATATGCAAACTGTACATTGATAAAAAGACTGTTTGAATTCAAATACATTTTAAAACTTTTTTTGTTGATTCGAATTTATCAAGAATCAATGATACTATAATTTCTCCTGTATAACACATTTCATCACTTACTTTAGATGTCCACTCAGAAGCACATTTTCTATTGCCTCGTGCTTATAAGAATTTATGTTTGGAAAATTTACAATGCTTATGATAATATGAACAATGTTATTGGACAATAATCTATTGCACATGTGATAATTTTAAAAAATCCAGAAACATAATCTATTGCAAGTTTAAACTAGTTGTCATTTGTAACACACTGTGAGATCTTGTCAGTTTAATACTAAAATTCACTGACGCAGAATGCATGTATGAAAATTAATTTTATTCCTTAGCCTTTGTCAACTAATTAAAAACCATTTGTACAATATACACGTCTTGCCTAAAGCTCAACCGGTCGACATTTGCATTTGTAGCCGACACTTTTCACGATTGTTTTCTTGTATGTATGTAATATATCTCACTCAGATTCTTAGAAACCTTTATCTTCTGACAGGAATTGTTGATATATATTTAATTTCTCGAGAAACATTAACGGTATTTCTTCACAGGATATTCCACACATACAGTGGCTATCCCGACGGTACATATAGTGAAGCCATATCAAGGCGTAAACACTAAGTATTTTAGTAATAAAAGATGGTCCAGGCAGAGATTACAAACGTCAATATCAGTAAAGTTTTATATAGCTTTAATGCTGTACCAACTACCGCCACCTTAAGAAAGAAATAAATAAATAATAAAAAGCACCTATGCAACTTGAGAACTACTACTTCCCTTAAAATAAGTACGTCTTCTTCACAGGTATAACTATATTTACATGTTTCTCGTGGCTGCATATGTTTCTCATGGCTACACATGTTTCTCATAGCTACACATGTTTCTCATACTACACATGTTTCTCATGGCTGCACATGTTTCTGGTGGCTACACATGTTTCTCATGGCTATACACATTTCATTGCTTCCATTTCCATCCATGAAATGTTGCTAATCTTCTGAATCAAGCTAACGCCTTCTGAATCGATCCAACATCTTCTGAATAAAGCCAGCACTGTAAGGGTGCAAATTTTTGTCGATCTATGAAGAGCACATTAATTTGGGCAGGTGAATGATTAATTGGATTTATGGGGACCGTGGCGTGTTAAATCGCCATAATGCACGGATTTGTAATGTCTGTGTCATGAGAGGAGTGATTCTTAATTAAGCTTTCATTTATTTAACTGTCAGACAAACTGGAAAGATAGGGTTAACTTCGATCTTTTATCGGAAATGTCAGATTGGAAATTTTCCAGAATCAGTTATTTGGAAATCTCGAGGTCAGGAAGACTACAATTTTGGCGCCTAGTTATAAAAGGCGGGAGATATATTTAATCCAGATTGGTTACGCAAAAATAAGAGGCGTGGTTCCCACACGAAAATTCTTGGGTTTAATATGTTCCATCGCAAAATTTAGTCAGTCTACCTTCATCTGCAAGAGAAAACAAAGGTAGGAGACTCCGAGGTTGAATTTAGAAGAAATTATCTCGTAAAACATTTATCCAAGGGGCCGGATGTCTGGAAAGACGACGGACACAAATTCTGGGGTAGAAGCGAGCAAAGCTTGAAAGCACAAGGTATTTGCGCCAATGTCCTGTAATTCGTTGCTATCAATATAAATCAATATAACGATTTGCTTGATTTATTTGCTTATATTTGCATGAATTTATTTGTTTAAATTCGTAGATCAATTTTCTTGATATGAATACAACTGTGTGAGTTCATCTATCTGAATCCGTACAATGATCTTCTTTATATAAGTTTGACGAATTGTTTGAATGTGTACTTTTGATTGTTACAGGAAAACAGGTATTCTAAGAATGTCATGCCTAACCTCGGTTGATATGAGTTACAAGAAAGCGTGTGAATTCACTGACCTTAGATGATTTCACGTATGATAACGGCTTGAGTGCGTATTGACTGAAATTAACGTTGTTAAGCCATGAAGTGAGATCTCATGTATACTAAAGACTTGAATGTGTGTATTGACTGAAATTAACGTAGTTAAGCCATGTAATGAATTTCATTCATTCATTTGTGTAACTGAGACGAGAACGGATCCGTTATGTCTCGTGTGATGATAATGTGAGTCAGGTTGAAAGCCGTTAGGAAGTACATTAATCTTATGAAACTATGTTTGTTTATGGTCTGCCATGTTTGGCTTGACCAGATAGCCTTTGGTATCTGTTTGAATTCCGATAGAACGATATCTGACATAACGACAGGGGAGTAATGATCTATTCCCAGTATGATATCTGACAGGAAATTTAGGTTGTTCTCTGTTTCTTTTGAAAGGGGAAAATAGCTCTACTGGACGACTCCACGTACCTACCTATCCAAGTATCTACATATCTACGTACTTACGTATCCACCTACCCACACAAAGTTCGAGGGTCGAAAGAGGCGAGACAATAGAGAGTTTGGAGAAGAGAAAAGAACAGTGGAAAGGACCAAGAAGGACAGCCACAGTGAAGTTGGAATGAACCGGAAATAAGCAGGTTATGAAGTTGTACAACGCAATGACTTCGAGTGTTCACTCGATTCTATGATGAACTAATTCTATCATTTAAAACAGATCGGCTATTTATATAAGTATATTTGTGTTTGAAATTCGGTGAAAATTTTTTTTCAAAAGAAGTGTATCTTCCTAATGTAATGTATTATCACGGTTGTTTATGTAATTGATTAAATTGTTATTTTTCATGTACGGGGGGCTCGTGTCATTCTGTTTATATATCTGCTCAGATCTCTATCTATTCCACCTATAAGTTTCACACTTTATGTTAATATTTACTCGATCCGGACAATAACACCGAAGGCGATCACCCTCTAGACAACGATAACCCAATAAAGCGTACACCTTGTAAGAAGGTACAATCCGTCAGTCAATTCCACCAACAAACAACCCACCCCCAACAAAATGGGTGCACTGTCCGTAACAAGCACCTTGATCAGAACGACTTATGCTCGAATCCTCTATCTTACGGCTTCCAAATTGTCCACCGTCGCCACCGTATGCTTGTTTCTCATTTGCGCTGTAAATTTATAAGTTCCTGATCAAAGACATCCGTGATATCATAGAGCATTCTCTATAAATTAAACTGTTGGAGATTATAATTAGTTCCTATTGATTTTGTCTGCTATTAAATTAGTTTCATTATGCGTCTCCATAACTTTGATGCATGGTAGACACAGATTCCCCTGAAGGAAATAGACAATATTTATTTTTGAATGCAGACCGATTGATAATTTGAATCGACAGACTACGGCTATAGAAGCCTGTAATATATAAGTAAAGCATAAGTATAAACGAATACAGGATGTATTCTCATTCCAAGATGCGCATGAATGACATTCTAATTTCAAATTCCTTGCATTGAAAAAGCAACGCCTAACAAAACCAACTTTTCGCTATACCAGATGCCAACATCTTTAACAAAAGTAGAATGATGAAATGGAATTTTGAGTACCCTAGGTAACATATGCTATGCAATCATCATCATCATCATCGTCATCATCATCATTGTTAGTATTAAGAATTCGGAATTGGTTTAACAAATTTTCATGATAGCTACAAAGGGTGGTTGAGTTCACCTTTTTTGAATTGTATGTTTGCGAATATTTCGAACGCTAGCACAATATGCGGAAACTCGAGAAGTCGTTTTGAGCTTATTCAATAGACGCCAGTGTAAGAGATGATGGAGATGCAGGCGTAATCTTACGGTAAGTGTTATTTAAAATTAAAAATCCTTTCAAATGAATGGGATATTGAAGCCATTTGTAAAAGTAAGTTTGGATTGGACCTGATATATTTGTTTGTACTTTCGACAAAAGTATTAAGCGAGCATAGTATACTTTTCACCGTCACGACTAAGCCAACGTCACCAAAAAGTCATGCGAAGTAGCCAGTAGGATATGCACATGTGCATAGCAGACACACTTGCATGTCGGCCTAGTAATTGTGGGCTTTGTCGTGATGGTGTATGGACTGGTGCGTGAGGCAAGGTGATGGGTACCATTATCCCGCGGACTAGGGTTCGAATCTAGGTAGATTACGAATTAAATATTCTCTAAGCTGCATGATGGTATCATTTGTATTAAATATTAATTTTGCCTAGTATTATCAGACAATCTCCAATAGAATCAAGGAATTGCACTTTGCGTTGAATAAAGTTTGGATACCACGGAGATACACTGATGCTGGAATGCACGTAAATCAGCTAATTTTAGAGCCCACATAAAAAACACACTAAAAGAAAAGGTACCGATGACCTTTCGATGGATTAGGTATTGTTTCTTATTCAAAGTTAGAACTGACCAAATCGATTTGTCTGACATTGCTCTAGTTGTAAACAATTATCTTCACCGAGCTTATTCAGAAAAAGGCAGAGACTCATGTCGTCCTGCCTATCTGCACATTTGTCTTTCAGTCAGTCTCGTTGTCCGTCTGTAAGTAATGCAGTGTACCTCATACCGTTGAATATACAGACTTGAAACATTGGGATATAATTGGAGATGTTTTGTAGATATCTTTTGAAATTCTGAGATGACCATGGGAAATTTCAATTAATTGTTCAAGTATTGTATATGAAAGTCATGGCTCTCAGTCTTTTTTCGACTCCAAATCTTACTCAAAATATCGGCACCAATCAAAAGGCTGTATTTTTTTTGTAGAAGATAATGTTAATCAGGTGTAACATGTATTGTTCTAAATATTATGTACAGCTTTATGACTGTGAGGCCTGAAGGTTGGTGTGTGTCATCGTCAAATCAAGGCGCCTATGACCATATCTATCTACTTTGATATTTGACAGAAATACTATATTTAACTGTATCACACAGTTTTACAGCAGCTTTCACTCCCTTATCTGTCTATCCTTATGGTAGCCTTGTATTGTGGTGTCGAACACTTGGTGGTCCCAGGATCAGATGTTGTTGTATTTTCTTAGGGTGAATGGGAGAGGTTGCCGCCTTTGACTTAGATTACAGAGCAAGAGAGACCTCAAATTGCTCCATGTTACAGGTGTCCAGTAATCTGATATAATGCCAAGGCATGCATTTGTGACAAATTTGATGTCGTGGTTCTTTCGGCTCACGACCAGCAACCTAACCTACGGTCATTCTTGACCAAATAAAACTACCAAAACTATTAGAATGTTCAGTTATAAAAAAAACAACTAATTCTTGAGCTATACTGGAACTGCAAAGTTCTTGATCGATCTCAGATGCAACCATCATCACGTTTGCGCTATCGAAATTATTTACTGACACCGTATTGTTGTGTGTGTGTGTGTGTTTAACAATTTTTCAGTCATATCGCTACGATGTCTGGAGTGTGACAGTTTATAGTGATGTCTAGCACTGGAGCACCATGCCGCAGACGTGTGGCATGAATGTTTAGTCTGTATTAGCATTCAAAACAACAATATTTGTGTTTGCTGCACTGGACGTTCATTATTGATTACCTCTCTGACTCAACATTGAACTGTTACACCATTTAATAATTTTCATTTGGAGTTTCCACGATCTTGAACAAAAAAACCCTCAAAGATGTTTTTCTTTCTTCTTGACTGGGTGTTGGAATTCGCAAGATCTCCTGTTCAACAGTATATCTTAGCCTATTTTCTACCTACTTAATGTACAATCAAGAAATTAGAATTTTGACTATAGTGTTTTCCCCAGAAATGAAAAGATTGCATGGTAATTATCCTGATGTTTTGGTTAATAATAATAATAATAATAATAATAATAATAATGATGATGATGATGATGATGATGATCATGAAGTAGAATAATTGCATATATGTTCAAAAATTTAACATTGCTTTCGTTTTCTCTATTTGAGTCGAAATGTAAAAAAATAGAAATTAAGCTTGTGTTCATTTTAATAAGGCTGAAAGTTGGATTTAAAGACAGCCAAATATCGAGTACGTAGGTCTTTCCTCGTCTAATAACAGAATATGACTACACGTGATTTCATCTCTTGAGAAATCAACATAGTACGCTACAGCGTAAATGGCATAACAGTGGATTTTGATGCTTCCCGATTAATTCATTTGATAATAAAAAAAACTGCTGTCACCGATGGGATGAAATAGTTTTAATCATATTAATGTACTATTATAGAAACAAACCTTTTTCTATATGCAGTTTTAGAGCAGTGGATTAAGCAAGTAATTTATTGTGTAGTGGGAAGATGGAGGTCATCTCAAAATGTTACCAACTGAAAGTATACGTTACAAAAACTCTCTCTCAAAATAAATATAAAAGAATTAATGAAAGGATGAGCCCTGTATCTGCTTATTTATATGGTATATTCATACTAATCCCAAATTGACCCATATTGCAAGTTTAATTTTAATACGTGAAGCTCTATAGGAGTCTATGGCTGCACAAAATATGTTAAGTAGATTCATTATAACCCCCGCCTTATTAGCCTGAAAGTACAAATGGAAATATTTTGAACAGGTGGCAACTCTCAGCACCTTTGCAAAACATTATTACCAATGGGCAAATGAAACATGTTTTAAAAGAACCAAGTACGGTTCGCTAGGCTCAGATGGAAACTACAATTAAAACTTTGTAATCTGTATGTTAAATTTGGTGCAGAGATTACTATCCTGGTTACATTAAATTCAAAGACTGCCCATTTAATGTTCAGGTGTGGATGGTGGTGGAATATTTTACCTCCAAAAGGAACAAATTTCCAGTCTTCACATAGATTAAAAGATCGTGCTCTGATACTTGAAACAAGAATTTATTATATGCGATTATATCAATTGAAAAGAATTAACCATTTTGGGGAAATATAGAATATAAATGCATGACGTGAGAGAAAATCCAATTTGTCCCCCTCTCCTTTGCCCAAATAAATGATTGGTCCCCTAGCAGACAGATTTTGGTTCTCTATACATACAGATATTGTAGAAAATGTAAAAGAGTTTTCTTTATTTTGTAAAGTTTGACTTAAACAGCCATAATAGTTTTAAAAATATTAAAACACGTTCTACCCTATTGATGTCAAAGTTGCTTGCTTGCTATGGATGATATACGAAAAAACACAACTAAAACAAGTCGCATTAAACATTCCTTGAAAGTTTGCTAATACTGAATGAAGTAGTTTTGAAGAACATGTGAAAATTATGTTTCTCACCTGGCTGTCATGGGGACCAAGATGCACATATTTGTTTGTAGATTATGACATAAAAAACATTTCTTTCAATTTTTTGAGTAAAATGCATCATTATATTTTGGTTGAGATGTAAAAATATCTTATGTGTACGGTGTTGCTATGGAGTTTTAATGGTTGTTATAGTAGCTGTCAAAGTAGAACTTGCTTAAAAATACTCCTGGAATGTTTAACCAAATATACATATTCATTAGATCTCAAAGTATATTTATGAGCTTATTGTTATGGAAACTAAAACTCTAAACACGACCTTAATGTTAGAGCTACAAACCTGACAGCTGCATGGTAAAATATGGAGCTGGATACCGTTCACCAAAATGTTTGAAATAGTTAAAAGTGACAGCCTAGATACAGAAGCAGGCCACTGACTTCCCTCGTTCTTCACCTTAACCTTGTGGTCAGAGGGTACGACGAGGAGTACATGAGGCAATATCATATCCAGATCTACAGTGGGTTAAAGTTGCAAGAAAATACCTTCATTCCGTCAAATGTTATACCTATATATGGAAATAGGTTGCTGATTTATATTTTACCTTGCAAGACGTTATTCTTGAGACTGAAGTCATGAGACAATATCAAATCCAGATTTACAGCGGGATAAAGTTGCATGAAAATACCTTCATTCCATAAAATGTTATACCTGTACATGGAGAGAGGCTGTTGATTTATATTTTATCTGGCTGTGACGTTATTCTTGAGATTGCAGTTATGGCTATGATATAACCAATTATGATACATAACTTGTTCACTTTTTGTTAAAATGTATTCAGGAGTTTTAAAGTTATCTTCCAGATGACGCACTGCTTTGTATATCTATATATTTTGTAACTCATATATATGATTTTATGTAATGTTTATAATTTTTATTCATAGCTGTAAATCGTTTGGCTAAATTTTGCATAAGTGACCTGAGTATCTTAGGAGCGTAGTAGTTACATATGATCTATAAATAGATGCTTACGTATTTGTTGACAATTATTGATAATAATCTTAATAATAAGATTTAATGGCGTCTATGGCTTAATTTCTCAGTGGCTGATGGGGTTTCGACGTTTCAAGAATAATTCTCTAACTTCCCATTGGTTGGGCTAGGTCACATGAATAGGCCAAAACGGCACAAAATGAATGGTGTTATTTGTCACGTGGAGTCTGTTGTAAAGTACATCCGCAGTAAACGGTGTATATAAGGAGAGAGCTGAGTAATCAGTTTCATTCCGATTTTTGAAGCATTTACATTTTTTGCGTTCCTTTTGCAAGTCTGCGGCCGTGTTTTATGTTGTACTTAGATATTATTAGAAAGGAAATCATTTGTTTGGACTGTTCAGTGGAAATAGGATGTGTTTAGTATTTGAACCGTAATATTATTCTGTAACTGTTATAAACTATTCGAAGGAATTCTGGACAACGCCGTCTAGACAACGTCACGGTTCTTAGAGGACCCAGTATATATCCGGTTTTGAAATTTAAAAGGAACGTTTCATTCATGTAGTACTTTGGTAGACTCTTATAAGGACAAATTTGGATTCACTTCATAATACTGTAAGTTCCTCTCTCATTTTAATTTATATTTTAATTTATATCTTTCATGATTAAATTGTTTGTTAAGTTTTACAAAACTTATAAATTTTGGTTCTATTGTTACTTAGTTTATAACCATAGAGTTGTAACATGCACATAATCATACACTTCAATATACCTTTGCCTTGCTCTGAATATTATGTAATGGCACGGGGGCCTGTATATGGTGTGTGATATACCATCTATATGTCGGCAGAGTTTCATGAAATTTCTGCAACTGTCAGACGTATGAGCCAGGCAAGTAAATGTTAAAAGCGGTACTAGAAGGATGGTCAGACAATATATTAACTTAATATGCCTAATGTAACATTGTTGTGAAAAGATGCATCAGTAGTCATAATTTAATATGTCAACACTAATAGTTTTACCTTGAACTTGACCAATGACATAGAACATGGTATTTAACACACTGCATCATTATACTTACAGTCTTCCTAATATGTTAAAGCTTCAGAGACACAGCCTGGATTTGCAAACTGAATTCCGTAACATTTAAGATATATACATGAAAGTGGTATATGAAACACTCACAGATTAACATGAAGATAATCATATTCATTTTAATCTATCTAAAACTGGCCAAGAAATATAATCATATTGGTATGTGACCATAATTTTGTGACTAGGATTATAAAAGCTGCAAAAAGTCAAGATGTAAACTGTACAGTGTTGGATAATATTACTTCTAATGGCTTTAGGGTCTAGTAACCATGATTTAAATGTTGCCATAACATTGCAGATAGTATCTCTTGATAGTGGTACAAGACAGAACAACCAAAATATGTTATTGTCATTACTTAAACAGCTTCTGAACTACACCCCAACCATAAACACTGATATTGGTCTTTTAATCTGAATCATTAAGGTGTGTTATGTGACATGAACGTGGGCCATGGTGTATTGCATGAATATTATTTTTATTTCACACTACCCTTGACACAAACATATATTAAGTTGATCTATGATCTAAACCTTGACGAAGACATTAAAAATAAATTATACGTTCAGATAGTATGATTTAAAAACGTGTTTAATTAAACTGCCTTCATTTACACTAGTGTTACAGTCATAATATAAAAAGTGAGTAAGCTTTACATATGACATTGATCTCACTGATCGGACCATGCTAATGATACATAAGATAAATATATGATACACCCTCAAGCTATCGATTTTACACGGGAAAACACTAATTTCCATGATCTTTAACAAAAGTTTCTGGATGACAGTATGGACACACAAAACCTATATTGACCTGAAAACAGATACCTGACATTACAGACAGGTTCATGAAAATGCCAAGTGACAACATCAAGTCATGACGCACATCTCTACCAAATTACAGCTCTATTGATTTAGTTCATCTATATAAAAGAAACCCAACTATATCCCCAAGAACATAGTTGCATTTTTCCAATTGAGAGACAGTCTCTGGGATGTAAAATATTATTTTATTGGTCACACAAGTCTCACAGGCATTAACCGAATGATGGCGAACGCGACATTGTCACAGAATATTTCACTTCCAGTGTAATGTATTCAGAGAATTCTTATTTGCTCCTAACACGATACAGATATGTTGCATAAAATATTAAGGTTCGGACCAGATGACAAGTTTACAATTGTGGCACTCGTTCAAGCACGGATATTCCTCTAGATTTGTTTCCTTCTCTCTATTCACACGGCTCTTAGTCCAATGTTTATATATTCTTGTACAATTGGTACCTTCATACTTAGCACAGTGCAGTTTAACTGTATGTGAAATCTCTTCCGCTTTCTTTCTATAGGCCAGCTTTCAAACTCCTACATCAATTAGCTTAATCTTGACGATTCTTATAATGTAATGAGCAACGATAGTATTTCTGTCAGGTTTTGCTAATTTGCAACTTTAAATCTGCGTATTTTGATAACAAATACACATTTTTAAAGCCCGCACCTAAAATCCATGTTCTAATGATGCTTACTTTACCTTACCTAACATCCATGTTTTAATGATGCATACTTTACCTTACCTAAAATCCATATTCTACTGATGCATACTTTACTTTGGTTGGCATATTTGGAAGTTTGTAAATTCTTCGCGGGCGGCAAGCCTAATTCAGATTATTCAGGTCTAAATTTATTACTTCGTTTGCATTAAGGAAATAAACTGTGTTTTCGGTTCTTTAGTGAGCGTGGCTAGTATCTTGCCGGATAAAATCAGGTACTTAGCTGCAGTTATCAGAGATTGACAACGGTTAGTTGTGTACACAAGATACTTCAGTGGTTAGAAGCGTAAACTGCGAACCTAGCCCATAAGTCAAAATTAATGGTCACCTGTCACGCTGACCAAGACAAAGTGTTCAGCCAAAATATCGACAAAAGTTTGCACTGTTACAGTTCATATGTTTTAGGAACTAAATGCCACAACAGTTTGCTAACTCTGTTTACTTTACTAAATAATGTGTGTGATTAGAATTTTTAACGTAGCTTTAACAATGTTTCAGTCATATCGCTACGATGTCTGCAGTGTGGCGGTTTTATAGTGATGTCTAGCACTGGGGCATCATGCGCACACACGTAGCATGATGTCCCACTCAGTCACATTATCCTGACACCAGGCCAACCAATCCTAACGCTAACCTCTTAATGCTGAGCGCTTAGCGAGGCAGCTGTTAGTAATATTTTTATAAGCCTTTGATAAGACTCAGCCGGGGTTCGACGCTCTAACTTCTAAGCCACCGGAGCGGTCCACTTTTCTTAAATGAATACTCTTGTGATCAGTGGACATCGTGCAAATATATCAACTACAAATAAAATGTCTGTCTATGCCAAGAAATCAATGAATGCAATTGAAGCTAGCTTGCTCACTGATTTCTTAAATTAAATTCGCATGCAACACAGCATAAATCATTCTTTACAGAACCAATGTCAAACGTTTCATCAGCAAGAGAAAATATTTTCTCTGAGCAATCTCGAATTGTTTGCGTGCATGCAACATTTTGCAGACTGGGGGCATTTACCTTAACTATGATAAATCTTTTTGATATTTTCGTCCGCAAGGAATGTCGGGTTTATTTTTCTTTCGCTTTAATTGTGCCCACGTCACTTCAATATAATTATTTTGTGGTTTGACTTGACTGCTCATTAATTCATTCTTTGCTGACGTGGTCATTAATGAATGACCCTTCTCCTTCCCGTTTCGCTTGATCTTTTCAAAAACAAATTTTATCAAATGTATTAGACCAAGACGTTTCATGTAATATACAGATATATACGAATGAAGCACTTCATTTGAAATATATTATAATGGTCAGTCTGTTTAAAACCATGGGTCTCCTTTGTCATACATGAAGGTCTTACAGCGACCGCTTAGGGGTCATGTTCTGTTGAGATATGTTATTGCCATTAGCACTAATTTTGTCGGTCAATCAGACGAAGTCTTATATTTTGGCAATTGGGAGTCTGAGCAGTATGGACGAGTAGCATCAATGTATGAAGAATGATTTGATTTACTTTCAGGTTTCTGAAAGCTGCATTTCCTTTCTCTAATTCAAAACGTTCAGATTAGGCAAGCTCACTTTCTGTATAGGAAATATTCTTTAAATTTGATACCCGTTTTATAAGTTTTATAAAATTTTGTCGTTGGGACGATTTTTCTACAACAGGTAATCAATTTTGTTTGTGGTGATCTAAAATGAAACTTTTTATATAAATTCGTATGTCACTCGTGTTACCATTTCTATCATCTAACCATTCACATCTTTCCAGGTTTAAAGACTTGTCTTTATATGCATTACCCATTTAGGGTACAAAAAAAGGCCAGAATCAACATCTAAGTGCATCATTCTACGTACCATACTTGACAATTTACTTTTCTTTCCATTGATGACTGATAGTCAAAAGCTAATGATAACAATATTGATAGTGATTTCCAGTGGATGCCGGTCTAATTCTGCATGTAACATATCGACTGAAGTACTTCCCTATTTGCAGCTAAAGGCAATATCCATGAGGAAATGCAAGTACTCCTCAGTACCTATGTTGCATTATCCACATTCCACAATGTCTCTGGAGCGTGTACGTGTTTTGGGGCATAACAAATGTTTATGTTTGGGAAAATCATTCAAGTATAGATAATCCAATAGAAGATTGTTTCTTCTTATTGTACAACGCCGTCTGAGCTGTTTACACTTTGTTGCGACTGTATGGTCACAAAGTGAGCAACAGAAAGAAGCAAAACCAACATATTTTGTAAAACTCAGCAAAGAATTTAATTATGAAAGTCATAAATGAAAATTTGAGAGGAACTAACAGTATTATAATGTGAATCCAGAATAATCCTGATAAAGTTCTATAAAAATCCTAAACGAATGAAACGTTCTGTATAAATTTCAAAACCGGAAATATAGTGGTCCACCAAAAAATCATGACGTTGTCGAGATGGCATCGTCCAGAACTCCTTTGAATAATCCACAACAGTTCCAGACTGATATTGTAGTCCAAATAATGAGCATTTTCTTTTTCCACTGGACAGTCCGAACAAATGTTTTTCTTCTCGAATAATATCGAAGTAAAACACAAAACACGTCTTCTGACTGACAATATGAACACAAGAAGTAAGGATGACTTCAAAATTGGAATGAATCCGATTGCTCAGTTCTCCGTTCATATACACCTAATACTACGACTCTTATTTCATAATATACCCCACTTGACAGATCACACTACTCATTTTGCGTCTATCGTGTCTATTCATGTGACCTAGCCCAATATAATGCGAAGTTATTGAATTCTTCTAGAAACGTCAAAACCCCATCAGCCAATGAGAAATTTAATACAAAGGCGCCATTAAGTCTTATTATTAAGATTATTATTAGTTGCTATCAACATATACGTAAACATCTATTTATAAATCCTATGTAATATTATGTTCTTAGCATACTCAGGTCACGTAGGTAAAATTTAACTAAAGATTTTGTACAATTTACAGCCATGAATAAAAAGTATAAAAGTTAGATAAAATCATGAACCAGGAGATACAAAAAATATAGATATATATAAAAAGTTAGTTTTTTTGTGTCATGACTTCAGTGCGACTATGGGCTATTTGGTGCGTTTTCATTATCTTCTAAACGGTTGTGTCACTATATCTATCCTATATTTCATTGGTATGCCGTTCGGAACAATGACACTGTAAGATTTTGAAATGTGACATTAGATACTAGAAATGGTTGAAGTCTCCGTAACGTTTTCATCAGATCTGAGCTTTTAGCCGTTGTTAAAAGTCCATACAAATTATACAATAGCTCTTTATTGGTAACTGTAAACAATTTTTAAATCATTCCTACCGTCAGATTTAAGTCGACTTAATAAATTCTAAAATTATTAGTTACATCGTTTACATGATAGTGCAATCAGTGGTCGGGAAGTTTTTAATAAGTCGTTGGACGTTTTCGTTGTATAACAAATACTGTTAGATCTGCCTTTGTTGCTGAATATTATCTGTAATCATGATAGATATTGACATTAACGTTTTGTTGCATAAAGAGCTCCATATCTCAAGACGGGCCAGTTCCAATTTAACATTCATGGTGCCAGAATCGAAAAGCTAAAGAAGAAATTATACTATCAACAGAACACCGTATCCCGTTAAAAGCTTGCAAATGAGCGTGCAGACGCCACTGCAACAGAAGACAAACAAACGAAGCTCTGTGTTGATAAAGAATTAATGGTCTTGTTTTCGTTATGAGTGGATTGCTTTAAAGTACATTGATTGCAAAGAAAACGTTACCAATACTGGGTGCAAAATGTTTGTTTTTCCAATTTATAAAAGTCAAAAGTTTGTATAACTGAAGTCACGATTCTCAATGGATGTTGTAATGAAATGCACAGACAATATATACAGTGTCTTTACTGTAAAGAATGTCTGCCATCATAGAATATGTTTTCCTTTAGCCATCTTCAAATTGTGTATATATTTTACTTCACGTAGGTTGTGGCTATGGTTTATGAGTTCATGACGATTCCAGAACCAATATTTCTGGTTTAAGCAAGAGTACTTTGCAATAGTCGGTCGCAAGGTTCCTCTTGACTCAAGAAATAATTTCTATGTTCTTAACCATTTTTTGTTTTGATATGACTTCTAGAAATAAAAATTTAACCAATATACTAGTTTCATACATTCATTGGATTATAATATATATTTATTTTACCAAACAGTACACTATTCTGATGGTAGATTTATTTTTTCAAAATCATCTTGTGATCAGCATTTGATAATTATTTACCTTTGGCTTCACAATACGTGTCAGTCGTAAAGACTGTATGTGTCCTGGCTCACTACTGTCAATTAGCATTTTTCATTGTTCTACAGTCAATACCCCAACTCCCAATGGCAGCTTGTAACAAGACGTAACTGGGTGGATTGGATCAGCATATGCATGAGATATTGATTTATAATGCCAACTGATTTAACTGAGTCTCAGACACCATAGCTCATATATTTACTTCCGTCCTTTGCCCATTTGTTTAAAACAACTGAAAAATCCTATCAAACACAGGAATACAAAGGTCATGAACGGATGTAAGAAGAAAGCCTAGTTCGTTAATTAATAACTGTCAATAGTATATTTTCTGATCAATAAATGGGGTTATCAACATATGTGATTGATATATAGATATGTCAGGTGAATGGATGAAACATGATCAATGTAGAGAGCGTCAGCTTATATGATCAATACATTATTTGTCCAACAGAATGATGATCCATCAGAGTGTCACATACGTAACAACAGTGAATTTTTGTGGAAAACATTATATATATATATATATATATATATATATATATATATATATATATATATATATATATATATATATATCGTCCCTCAACTATGGCATCCAAATGATGATAATATACGCCAATTCACATTTACAACAAATTATCGAGGAATGATCTCGTTTAGACCATTCCTCAAGCCCACTGAAGGAACCTTCTCGAACACACAGGCCCCTTGGTCCAGAACCCTTGCCCCCCCTCCCCATAATGTGTTAATCAGTTTTGTTCTTCGAACCAGTGCCGCCACAGACCCAGCCTCTGGGTTAAACCAATCGAAGGAGTTCAGCTGCAAATCTGAAGTAAGTCAATAGAGTCCCGCTTCAGACCACTGTCTATATCCTATCCCTTTATCAAAATGCTTCCTAAAATCATTGTAGTATCAAATGAAGGCACTTATTTAAACGGAGTTTCTGGAAGCAAGTTTTTTAATCCATAACTATACTTTACACTTTTTAACCATCCATGCGCCATAATTTAAAAATTTATCACAATAATTTATAAATTTATCACAATAATTAGTTAAAGATTGAAACAGATAATACAAATATCGATAATACAAAATATTAACCCACAAAAACCACTCAATTTCTAACACTCTAATTCCAACAGTTTGTTGTTAGACGCTTTATCTCCCCGCCATAACCCATCAAACAAAAATATCTACATAAATTTTAAATATCAACCCTCAGATCTCTGCACCAAATTCAAAACAATTTAAACTGCAATAGGACACACTGCACGTTTCACCTGGCCAGTCTGTTTAATCATTCCAATCAAAATAAAGAACATGTGTAAATAAAGCCTTTGGTAAAGCCTGGCGCTCTTTGGCCCATCGCATTTCAACATTTGTTGTGGTGGTCAAGATGGTGAAAAGGGTTCACCATTAAACCCATACATTTACATAAAATGAAATAAACTATTTAAACGATGCATATATAGTTAAAGAAAGTAATGGCACGACTCTATAGTCCTAAATTAAGTAACAGAAGAAAGCGAAACCATCAAATGTATTTCAATTTAACAAATAAATTCTCTAGCATACAAAGTGAAAATTTAAAAGGAATTTACAACATTTTGAAATTAATACCAAAAAATCGTAGGAGTTCTATCAAGTCCAAAGTATAAAATGTGAATGAATTACAATCATTAATGTTCTGATATACCAGTGGTTTTGAATGAGACAAAGTAAGAAACAATTGCTACTTCACAATGATATAAAAGAGAATGTCTTTGAGTGAATTTACAGTAAATCTAAAACGTGTTGTAGTCCAAAAGTCAAAGAGAAACTTGAAATTCCAACTACTAACATAAAAAACCCTCTCAAATGTTAACTGAGCACAGCTGAAATTGATTCCACAAAATCTTTAATATAAGAAACTTTATATAAAAAAGGTAAGACACAATAAAATGATCAGGACGTGAGTCATTTTCAGTGGAAATTTCCATCAAATTCGCAACAAATTCAGGTCTGTTTACTTAAATTTTAGCAACAAACAATACAGAAAAGAATGTGAACCATAGAGTTTTCAGGGGGAAAATTAATCTCCGGAACTCAAATCGAAGTAAACATGTTTACAAATATTATCTTAATGTATTAATCTACAATTATGGACAAAAGTTAACTATGTAATATGTTGGTTACAAACGACCCTATATATAACAGTTTGACCAAATAATATATTAGCCGAGACGGTCGAGATGGACCGTTCTCTTTGATTACCTAATGTGGTTTTGTTTAGCACTTTTTTCTTGGCTTCTTAAAATTATCAGATCCTCGGATCCTGTACTTTGTTTCCGTTAGTGAATATGACAAAACGTTACAAAGACTTGTACTAAATTTGAAAATGGCAAATGAAATGATTCTTATGGTAATGCCTTCTTTCATGATATAGGATGAGTCTTTCAGCTTCTTTTTCTTCATTACTCACATCATGTTACATCATCTGGTGAATTTACAACTAACGGGTCTGTCTGAATCTATATAGAATCTACCTACTGTATGGACGAAGTCTATATCTGACTCGAGATTGTTACCCCTGATTTTTTCTGAAAAAAATTGTTCACTTTCTTTAAGTATTTGCTCAGAGTTTTATCTAGTCTCAGTATTTTCTTCAATACATGCAAATACTGTTAATTTTAGAGTAATGCTCCATCGCTTCTTATTACAGCTTGTTAGTGTGCATTAATTCCACTATTGTCTGCAATTTTATCTCCAACTCATCTCTCCAAGGCTTCCAATCTTTTCTTCATCTCTTCATTTTCATGTTGTAAATCAAACAACTCATCCTGCATCATTTATTTTAATATTGTCGCCTTGAGATCCTCTGTTACTTAAGTCAGAGATATTTTCCACTCTCTTGATACTTTCTGATCCAACCTCTTATTAAAATAGTCCTTAATATTTCAACGTCTGCATTCATCAGCCTCAAGCCCTGTAATTACTAATTTAACTATAAAGTTAATGCCATAATCTAGGTTATCCTCCATATAAACCATTCTATTTTTCTCTTTTTCTTGTTCATTGTCGCTGATTTTTCTGGTCGCATATGAGTTTTGATAAATTGGCGTATGGATGTATGCATACTCTTTTGGAGCAAGCATTTATTCTTACACTAAGTCTTTTAGTTTTCTTCTGGACTGCACTATTTCGAGATGGATTTATTCTTCGTTGAGGGCATGATTAATATTCACCTCAAATATGCCAGCATAGTACAATATCAAAATATTATCTGGCGTGCACATGCATGTATGAATCTGGGGATATCCTGCACGTGCATGCTGAGGAAGATGTTATTATTCAATAAAATTAAATATAAACTTAATTAGATCAAAGACCTACATTGCAACTGTGAACGTTTGTGTTTTTAAATGTTCAAATATAGTCAAGTTGCTCGCATGATGGTACCAACAGGCACGTCATCTGGTCTCAATATCTACAACTTAGATATGAATTCCACAAAAATTACAGTACCGAAACAATCAGACTATAAATTCATAAATTTTTACTTCCTGTAAATGAACAAAAAATTTTAATATTTGCTACCCGTGGACAAAAGGTAAAGGAAAATATGTCATAGGTAAAATATGACGTCAGTGTAATCCAACCGTGAGGAGATAGTATATGAGTGAGTGGGGCAAAGGTTCAGTTATGAAAGGGTCAAAAATCAGAGTTATGAAAGATGCAAAAACGAAAGTTAAAGATGAATATGCAAGATTTTTGTAAAAAAAAAAAAAAAAAAAGCAAATATCACGGGTGTGTGCGTCTGTTTTTGCAGAGTTTTGGAGCAATTGGGTACCAGCGACCTTAATTCTATTCATTTCAGAATATATGGTTTAACAGTGATGAGCACAAACTCCTATGAGAACGTAAACTTCCATTTAAACTATCATCACACACTCATTTAATAGCTAGATACATGGAAGGTCATTTATTTAGGATGCCACTTTAAAGTGGACTTTGAATAGGTATTTACTTTAAGAATAAAACAACTCTCACATTATAATATAGTTTGAGAGCAAGCAGTAAACTGGCATATGCTAGTTGTTATCAGAGAACTAATTGTCTACCAAACCATCTCTGAATTTGCATTCGCAGTTCAGTAATTGTATGTTAAATGAGCAATGCCATTGGTGTAAAGATATTTTTAATAATATAAGAATGACCTGATTTGTTATAAATACTTAACCTAAATTAGGTTTAACTAAATATATTCAGCGAATGAGCGTTTACTTGCTCTTGTCTTATTTCTTAATTCCCACGTCACAATTTTATTGCTTTCCAAATTAGGTGGATGACAACAGCATGATGGCAATTTGTGCCTAGAAGCTGCCGGCTATTATATCACAATTCTACAGAGTCTACAGATCTTTACCAAAGGTACCTAGATACTGTACGGCATTAAAAAACAACACAGACAACAACAACAAAAAGGAAGTAGATGTCGTTCTTCAGTCCTAAAAGGGAAATGCGATTCTCTTGTTCCGCCATTCTTCTTGTTGAAAATAAACCGTGGAAGGGGTGTGAATCAAATAGTCATATTTATCAACACGGTCTACATACCAGTTGTCAGTGGCATGGTTTTGACCATGCAAATAGTGCATCTAATAAGGACCATAAGTTTTCAAAATCGTTGCACTCTAAGAGGAAGGTAGAGAGTTTTCGGCATAAGTGCATTTCTTTTTATTTTACGTTGATTATAAACTGACTTTTAAAATAATGGATTTTGTCGTGAAATAAGATGTGAGCTATGTGCCTATCATTGTTGTTTACAACAAACATCCGACAATAAATAGTTAGCACGACAGATTCTTGTGTTTATACCGGGAAATGTGACATTGCAAAAGAAGTTTATGCGCAATATAAGTGGTTTTTCACACCTGTTAAGATGAATCTGAAGCAAATAGATATCAAATTACCATGGACTGATCGATATTTAATAAGTAAGTATCCCTGTAGGCTTCATTCCATCTCTAAATAAACTAAAGACGAAACCATTTAATATACGTCCATTCCCAAGTCAAAAAGAGAATTAGAAATGGATTAGTATTATTTCATTCTACCGCATGAATTCAATATGATAATGGAAACTTTTACTTCTGGCGTTACAAAAGGGGCTTTACACAAAACTTACATTGAGTAGAAAATCCAATTATCTTCATTAGTGCGTGAGCATTTAGAGGTGACAAATAAATATTGCTTCTGATGTCAAAGACTATAAAGGTGGTCTTGTGGTTAGAGCGTCCGCCTCGGATGTGGGAGGTCGTGGGTTCCAACCCCGGCTGAGTCATACCAAAGACTTATAAAAATGGTACTAACAGCTGTCTGCTCTGTCAATGTGGTTATGTAAGAAGCTTGCAGGTAGCTTCTCATGGGTCATTGGTTCTTTCTGGGGTTTTCCAGGGTTCTTCCTCCACCATTTATACTGGCCTCCATGTATAGCCTATCTTGTGCTGAAAAATGGCGTTAAACCCTATAACAGCAACAACTAACAGCTGTCTCGCTAGGCGCTCAGCATTAAGTATCAAGTGTTAGGATTGGTCGGCCTGGTGTCAGAATAATGTCACTGGGTGGGACATCGTGTTTACATATCTGCGGCATGATGTCCCAGTGTTAGACGTCGCTATAAACTGCAACACTGCAGACATCGTAGCGAAAATGACTTGATAAAATTGGTAAAGCTTCGTTAAAAATCCAAATCACACACACACACACACACACACACACACACACACACACACACAGAGGTGCAGTGATATTCTCTAAAACACTACACATCACCAATGTAACAAACTGGTTTAGACAGCTTAACGATTTATCAAGTTAAGTTATCATGATAAGATAAAGTTATTATTGCATGTGTAGGTAAAATATACTCTAAATAAAATTACTTTTATATTCATCTTTACATGGTCAGATTGAAAAATTATTGCTTAAAAGTCACGATAATTACCTTGTTATTGCAAATGAATGTACTCAGTAAATGACTACGTCATGTTACTTTGGGTTTTATATGAGACAACTTCTAAATCAGTGTATTTAAGGAAAATTAGCAAATCTCTGATAACCACGTATTAACAACGAAGCGACTGATAATTATCTTCCACTGAATGCTGAACCAACACCTGGCGTGGACATTTAAACTGACACGTTCAAACCTGTCACCAAAAATGAATTAACTGTCTTTCAAAGAGACCGCTGCTTAGTATACCTTCGGTTGCATACCTGAAGTGGATAGTTAGTCTGCAATTTCATCCTCACAGATCTGTTTTTACAATACTAATTAGTCTTTGATATGTCAACTTGGACAGGATATGAATACTAGTTAACACAAAAAACGGTGCACTGGCATATTAAGGTAAATATTTTCTTGATTATTCCATATAATATCGGGGCTAAGTTTCGCTGTTCATGTCTGCTGATGTCAATGCATCCGTATATGTGTGAGCATTAGTGGTACAACGATATGCCTGTATTGCGGTTTACTGTTATGGCAATACATACCGCAACACGATTTTCTGTACCGCGATTTTTTCATGGTCTTGTTTTCATCGTACAAATCTGTATACTTTTTCTTCTAGATACACATTTACTAAGAGATTCCAAGAGAATGTCAAATGTGATGCACTGTACCATTATTCAGTATTCGGGCAAAGTTTACTGGGGGGGGGGGAGGGCAGGGGGCAGGTAAAGACCAGAGGATATTTTTTCCAGAGAAAAATAATAATTTATGAACGTCACTTTGCCTAATATTTCTTTTATGTCCTGTTCCCAATGACACTAAATGAACAGTACTCATTCATGACTTCATCGAGTGAAGCATGAGGTTGACTTGTTCAGGAATGAATCACTAATAAGCTTGGATGAGGATCCTTTGAAATTGTGGAAAGCTCAACCGTACACGAGTTTCCATTCCGTGCACAAGTAGCCAGGAAAAGGGCTATGCATTCCTCCAACTTCCATGCCGTCGGAGAGAGTCTTTATTACAGCAGGAGACATTGTTACCACACAGAGGGCTGCTTTGAGTTCAGACGTTGTCTACATGTTAATTTTCCTCACGAAAAATATACAATGACCTATTTAACGTCTTGCTAAAAAAGATAAAAAAGGGAGTTTAAATGTTTTGAGACATTTAAAAATACTTCTTTGAAGTGTAAATTAAAACACAGACAGGCAAGAAATGACAGTAAGATTTTTATTTGCTGATAATGCTTTCAGGTCTTTTTAGACTTCTTCATTTTTATGTTTATTTTATATGTTCATTTTATATGTTAATTTGACTATCATTTGAAGTCTTACAAGATAATATCACTTAGAGATGTTGTAGTTTTCAAGCAGTAAATGTTATAGAGATTTTTTTATTGTTTTCATTAAGTATTACTGTATTGCAATACGTACTGCAATATTGATTTGTTACATCACAATATATTGTAATACGGTTTGGGGAGTATCGTTGCACCTTTAATAGTTTCTGCATTTTTATTTTGAGGAATTTTATTGTCTCCGTGCAATGATTGACTGTAAGGTGACAAATTGTATAAAAAATACAAGGGTGCACAACCTTTATATCATTCATCACTTTGGGTTTTGTTTTTGTTAAAATAGCAATGAACGAGAAAAACAAAACCAAACCCAGCAGACGCTTTATATAGGGAAGACGATAACAGGAGATGATAATAATGACAGAGAGCTATATAGCAACTTCATGAAATCTGTTGTCAACAGGAACCATCGCGATGATGCGACGTGCTTGTATGCTTCTTTGGAAGGTTTCTAATTATTATTGCATTAAAAGTTCAGTCCCAGAAAATTAGTCTTAAATTAAAATAAAAATGACAGTCTTTAGGGAGTATCAACAATTATCATAATCATTACAAGCAAATTTAGTTATGAGATCACTATTGTCATAACCTGAGAAAGCAAGTGATTTCACAAGAGAATGCTAATATTAGCTTTCATTTTCGGACAAACTTCAACATGCCAAACTAGACCTGTTGAACTACATGAACATGAACTATTAGGATAGCAGAGGAGTATACAAAGTACGCTATCGATTGAAACAACTGATTATTGGCTTTTGCTTGCTATTGGTCTACACTTACAACCATAAACCCACTTATAAATTATTCTTTACGTTATCTATCTAAATTACTTCCTGTGCCTACATCTGGCCTGTCCTTCCAGACAAGTTAATTTCGCAGTCTCCATCCCTGTCATTTTACGTCTCACCATTTGTTTGTAGAAATTGTCTGTTCCGTAATTTTAGCAGCAACATCTTACCTGGAACCAACCAATCAGAAGTCGACATTTAGCCGTTTGAAAAGATGAATACTCAGTAATTCTTACATCTTTTTCAACTCCATCGATAACTTATGCATAGACAAAGCGTTTCACTTTGTTGTGGGTTACAACAGTACCCGATAAGTAATAATGGCATCTTCCCCAATTGTCTTAGTTTTATTTTCAATGATTGGTAAAATTACTGATATTGAGAATTTAATATAGGAGTATAGATTAGATCCAAGTAGTGTTTTCCCCTGTCGAAAACAAGGTTCAATCCTGTATGCTAAAGTGGCGCTCTACGGGTTCGTATTTTGCATAGGGGTAGATTTTTAAAGAAATAGAATTTCCCAAAATTTCCTCGCTGATTATCCTCACTATTAAAAAAGGACATTGTTTATCTAAAGTATTTGTTAAAACCTTTAATTCTCCTTATTTCAATGTATGATTGATGCGTGTATTTTGAATTATAGAGCATGCCTTTACTTCAGATGTGTACCTATAATAAAACTGCTAGCTCCGGTGATAATTTTCACTTTTTGGACTTCAAAGGTGAATTGTAAAAAAAGAGCTGATAACCTCTTTTGTGTTTTACTTATTTTGCAATTCATTTATTGCATTTTCAGAAGCTTATATTATCTAGTCTAGCACAGTTTGTTTTCCCTGTTTTAATAGCTGCTTAAGGTAGTGGACTTAAGACTAATTCTGACTGATTTCTGGAGCACATTGTAGAAGCCATTTTGGTTAGTTTTTATTATTAGATCATGTACAATTTCCACAAGTACAATATCCAAAGACATTTCAGCCGCAGTACACAAAACGTAACATAAAGACATGTCAACATTTTCTCCATTCTGCGTGTTGCAAATGCAAACAACTTCACCTTACACTTGTCACTCTCTCAGAATTAGTAATATCTACAGAGTGCCCCCTATACGTCTCGATAAAGCGATGACTTTCGTCTTTGTATGGCCCCCTAAACGTCTCGATAAAGCGATGACTTTCGTCTTTGTATGGGCATATATTGCACAACAGTTCAAGACATTATTGTTATCCCAAGCACCTAAACAGCCTTATGCTGTAAGATAGAACTTTATTTGCTTGGTTATTCTAAATGTTGATTTTGTCCTAGTATGAATCACGTCAACGTTTATTACATATTTTACTTATTTTTAAGTCTATATCAGTTTTAGTTTATTTTCATTGCTTAATTCTGTTTTCACAAACTTGTTATATAACTATAACACTGTATGAAATCTGTTATTGGGAAAAGGCTGCTTAACTTTCGACTTCATCACAAATTCCTTCTTCAGAGTACTCGGTATAGGGAATAATACCCTAAAGAGAAAACTAAAGGAAGCTATTGAAATCACGGAGGGGGAGCTAGTGTTGAACCCTGACTCTGGATTGGAACTTCGGCCTTTGTATAGAAGTATGTTGTCATGTGACCAACATTTAGTTGATCACGTGACTCCAATTTAGACGTCATTCTCTTGATGAAGTCCTTGTGATAGGGTCTTAAGCTAAGGAGTCATTATTTAGTTTGCTACAGAAAGATCTATTCCTTCTCATGTACAATCAGGTTTAAAAAGTCCAGTTCTCGAGGGAGTACATCATCATTAGCTACCATGAGTGAACAAGTTGTTTTCCTCTTGGCAAATTCGATTTTTAAAAAATAAATGCATATGCAATTAGTATTGTGGCGAAGAATCAACGGCTCTTTTTGTCCTTCACATCAATAATTCACAAGTAACTGAATATGACACTTACAATACCCAGACCGTTCGGATACTACTATTGGCAATCCCGTGATATTCAATGAATATAATTAGGGGAAAAAATGCATCACTGCCCAGGTAATCAATCTATATGGAACACTTTTCATCAAACCGAATGATGTAATTATTACTTATTCATGGCATTGCTTTCCAGACATCTGTCTGTTATAAGTTATCATTTGTATGTGTTGTTTTAGAATGATAATTCAGTCACAAAACTCGACTGACCTCCAGCGTTAGTACAGATTTAGGGCTGATTTACCGGACTAGGAGAGAGGCTGACAGATAGACAGTCTGCGATATACTATCAGAAGTTTTGAAGAACTTTTGATGGATAATAACTCTCCCTGGGACGCTCTAGCATTAATAACTACCGTTTATTAAATACTGTATTATTACTATCCAATAATTTATCATCGGAATCGTGCAGCATTTCCCTATCGTGCACTACTTCATACCGAATGACATATTTGTATCTAAAAATAAATTTTGCTTTCAAAGTTACAATTTCAAAATTATGTCCCAGGGCCTCTGTGATGACGTCGGAGGTAAGCAAAGGCTGCAAAAAGATGCATCTGTTGTGAAAGATAGATACCTATTTTCATAACTATATTATACATTGAGACGAAAAGGGTACATTTTAGAACATCGAACGAAAAATGAATACTTAGGCCTTTTAAGTAAGTTACGACATTTAAATGAGAAAATATGACTCCTAAAGTCGTGCACTATCATTCAGAAAGAAAAATCCCCCATATTTTCCCATACGGATGTAGTTACTTATACTTCTCACGTTCATGTATAGAACAGTGTAGAAGACTGGTGCATAACATCTTTCTTTCGGCACATGATTGTTGTCTTGTACCACATGACTTCAAAATCTTGTTTTGTTTGGACTTGTTTGTATGGAGTCATCACATGCATCAGGCCATGATTATTTGCTAGTATTCTATTGCTTTAACTTCAGTAGTTTCTGACCAATTTGCCCCTTAAACATTCGGTAAAATATCACTTCAATCATTTCCAAAGATCAGGGACCTTCTATGTCAGTTGTGGACTGTGACGTCAGTCATACATGATATGATATGATACAGGGATAATGCAGGTTTTGGTGATGGCTAGCGTTTCCCAGAGCATAAGGAAGAATTGGAGTCAAGGGTGAAGCCGTATAGTTTATGGTAGTTATACTTACATGATCAGTTAATATTAATTACATACCAAATACCGACAAAAAGGAGAATTTAAAACTAAATCAAAGCAATCAAGATGTACGCGAATCTCCATAGTCTGAGCACAAAAGCTTCTGACGTCAAACCAAATTAGGCTGAGAAGAGAAATAAATATTGTCATAGTCTACTTTAGTGTTTTTGTTATTGTGACAGGATAATGATATAAGGTATTCCAGAACAGATTATAGAGTATTATTGAAAGGTAGGAAAATAAATCGGCAGTCAGATGCAAGTAACCTCTTAATTAAAATTTGTATCAAGGTATTACTTAACTAATTAGGTTAATTCAATATATTCTTCATTTTCCCACATTCCTTATGGAAAACAGTACATTAGATATAAGTTTGGATACACAACTACCACGTTAATTATGGCAGCCACTAAAAATGGTCAAAACATACCAACAAATCAGCATCAGTTACAGTATGTACTCGCTTATAAATCAGTGAAACTGCAAAAATATTATAGATCCTGATCTACCGTAGCATAATGCGCCTGTTGATCAGGGTCTGTATTGTTTGTTTTATCTGATTACTCCTCCAAACTGCTGATACCTAGATCTGCCGGCGCATTAGGGGATGGCATATCGGGGTCTGTGCAGTTTGCAATTGGACACGTTTTATAAGCGAGTATAACGGTATGTTGCATTTGCTAAAAAGGTTCCTTTTGAATGAAATGCTGGACATTTTACTGAAAATGACCTTCACAAAAGAGGCCGAATAAATCTTGTTTGTTTTGATACATTACTCGAATGTCAAGAAGTTTAATTCAATGAATATTTTATTTTCTGTTTGAATATTAATGCAGTTGTTTTGTTTAGTGCGGTTAGCATTTTCAATGGTCAGCAAATCTCTTGGAAAATCTCAGCGGAAAATGTTTATGATTTTCTTAGGGAGTACAATAAGAAGCAATAACAACTGATTGTCCCACTGAGTAAAATAAGAAGCAATAACAACTGATTGTCCCACTGAGTAAAATAGGAAGCAATAGCAACTTATTTTCCCAGGGAGTACAATAGGAAGCAATAACAACTGATTGTCCCAGTTCGTGTAGTGATAACTTAAATATCTCTGGTAGGGCAAGGCTACATGTAGATTACCTACAGTTAGTGTATGTGTCTGGCAGGACAAGGTTACATGTAGATTACCTACAGTTAGTGTATATATTTGGCAGGACAAGGC
>JAECUM010032132.1:0-27684 GCA_016617855.1 Megalonaias nervosa
CTAAATCGGCTTGCCATTGATGATCGATGCCTTCCACTCGGGTGCGACACGATACAATTTCTGAACTCCTCCGTAACCTGCAGGATGGGATGGATAGCAAATGCTGGTTAACACCTTCTCCATTTTTTTAATAAGTGATCCACTCTTCGCTGATGGTACTCTGAATTGGTTTAGAAACGGTTTTACGTGTCCGATGTGCCACAGGAGTAGAAGTCGAAGGTAGTTTTGGTGGTAGTGGCGGTGGTGGTGGTGGTAATGGAATGGCTTTGGTCTTCTTTTCTTTTTTCACTTCTGCTTTCCCTTGTGTCTTTTTCACTTCTGTCGAAGGTGGAGTGGTCATGATGATTTTAACCCAAGCTTTAAGTTCTTTTCGTTGCGGTGTAGGGGAAAGGGTCAACCAGGACGCTGCAATCTTACTAGGGATGGGAGCTGCTGACGGTGTTTGAAAGACTTCTCTTGCCTCTTCTTCCTCAGGCAATCGTGAGGCTGTCTCTGTCTTGACCACTGGGAGTGGTAGTGGTGGTGGTGAACGTTTCATTAGGGCCTTAAAATCTTTCAGAGTGGGTAGAGCTGTTTCGTCTGAAGCTTTCTGGTGAAAGAGTTGCAGTTGTTGCAACAATTGACCGTACCGTTGCGATTTTTCCGTTTCTGATAAATCGCTGAGATCCATCAAGGATTGCAGTTCGTGTTGTAACTGGGACATCTCGGTCAAATGAGGATTGGGAGGTAAATGTGGGGTTCGTTGTTCTTGCCAACGATGGTATTCCATCCATCGTTTGTAAGGCACTAAAGCTAGTTTTCGTCCTTCCATTGGATTTCAAGGATCACGTCTGAGATCTTTTGACTCCAGAGGTCCCTTTTATCTTCTTGGATCTTGTTATCTTCATCCTCGCAGGATGTTTCCCAATAGTCCTTTCAGCAAGGGTCCTCCTATTGTTCCCATTACTCCTTTCAGTAAGGGTCCTCCTATTGTACCCATTACTCCTTTCAGTAACATGGGTAAAAATGGCAAAATTCCTCCGCGTTGCACCAACATCTTTTTCTTTTGACCAATAGGTATTTTCTTTTGGACCATTTGGCGAAGAACGTGTCGATGTTTGGCTAAGCATTCTTTCTGGTGTTTAGACAAAAGTATTGTGCCTTTCAAGACATTCAGACAACATTCGCACACGGTATCAATGACGTCTTTGGAGGCAGTTTGAATGAGTTTTTTTCGCATGGGTGGAGAAGCTTTGGACAGGACACGTCCCAATGTTTGGCTAAACGAGGTGGCAGTCCTTTCCTTTTCTTTCCTTTGGGGCTAGAAGAGGAATGTCTTTTTTGGGGTGACATCTTTCTCGGTTGGTTCCGTGGCACACAGCAAAAAATACACTAACGTCGATGACTTGTCACACGGTCTTTTATCTTTTTTTGGGGGACTATCGCTTCGTCATAAAGATGACGATGTGTTTTCCAAAATCACCAAAGAATCCTCCTCTTTGGTGGCTCCTCTTTTTCTTTGGACGAGTGTGTCTTTTCTGAGGGTGACGTCTATGTTTGACTAAGCATTTTTTCGGATGACGAAATTGTCTTTTTCTTTTTCCTTTCCGGACAGAAGAACGACAATGAGGAGACATTTTTTGGTGCACAACATACACTGAAGTCCATGACTCGACATGCATCCTTTTAGCTTTTTGGTTTCTTTAGGAAGTTAGAAAACGCGTTCTCTAACTTTGCGGCGTGACTATCTACTAACTTATCCATATTAACGTAAAATCCTCCCCTTTGGTGACTTCTCTTTTTTTTTTGTTTGGACGAGTGTGTCTTTTCAGATGGTGAGGTCGATGTTTGGGTAAGCGCTTTTTAGGATGACGTGACTGTCTTTTTCGTTTTTCTTTTCCTTTTTGGACCGAAGACGGAACACGATGGTAACGGTGTGTACTTCTTGGAGGGGACATCTTTGGGTGTTGAGAGCACAAAAAACACTGATCCGTATTGTTTGCCTCAGGTCTTTTTATACTGGAATGCGTCGCCACTGATTGTCGGCTCGTCGGATCATTTTCATGGCAGGTATTACACGTCGTGGAGGGGTTCGTAACGGACTAAATCAGGACAGTTCTTGCTTGGACAAATCCAGTAAACTCTTTAACACGCCCGATCTTTCTTGGACTTTAATTTTGGGGGCAGGTACTTTGTGAGCAGGGGCTACCGCCGCTAAAGTGGAAGAGGGTGTAACCGCTGCTGAAGGAGAAGTTCTTGGAGACACGGGTTTCCAATGTTTCATTAAATTAGGAAAGACACGTGTTAAATTGGGTTTGGTAGGCATCACCAGCAACGGGGAAGTGGAAGAAGCCGAGGCTACTGGAGACGCTGTCACCGTTGTTGAGACAGGTCGTGGCTTGCTAATGTAAGGTTGGGTCCTGGCGGCAGTGCCTCTCTTGCGAGTAGAAGCTGTTTTCTGTGGACTTTTCTTTTTCTTTTTCTGTGGCTGTGACCTGGTCTTTACACCGTTACTCTTTTTCTTTTTCTTCTGGGTACGTTTGGGCGTGGCTTTTTTCTTGGGGACGACTTTGGGCGCATTAGGATCCCATTTTAAGAGGGAACGAATGATGACACCTCCTAGAGAACCGATTCCTCCAGGTTTCAAAATGATTTGCTTTTTGGTTTGAGCGTCAATGCGAGGATCGGCTAGTTGCGTCAAGGCTACTTTGTTTCTCTCAAAAAAACGTTTGGCTTTATGTGGAATCTGAATGATGCCTTGCAGTAATTGACGTGCTGTCACCGTAAACCATCCTAAGACTTCTTTTAGAGTAGCTTCTAAGACACGAGCACGTATTTGTGGATTTTTTTCGCGACTGATACCGTACAAGGCACGAATCAATTTGATGAGAAGATGAGACTGAAGGGACGTCATGTTGACGATGTGTGAGACAGAGTCCAAGGGACAAAGGTTTTTATAGACTTTTTTGGTGATTGTGATTAAGTCGACGAAGGGGACAAGTACACGACAGGCCCTCCGTCTTGGCACCAGTGGTGAAACAGATGGGTACGAAATCGCAAATAATCGGGAGTGGTGGGTTTTAAATCCATGAGTAAATAAGCGTGTGGGGTTTGAGTGGCATCGTCGTACGCATTTGTCAGCCAAGGTGTCCCTAACTGTTTGGCTAAGACTTGTACTTGCGATATATCTCTAGGGCTTTTAAACAACACCACGTAATGAGCATTGAGACTGATGGTACGATGGGCTTTACTTTGTTGAAACAAATTTTGGATAATGTAAATAACACTGACATTACGATGATGCCCTTTGCGCGTAAACCAGAGTTTAATTTCTTCTTCGTCTTCTACTAACATGTCGTCAAAAATAACCAAATGAGTTTGACTAGGGTCAGACACGATCCCGTCGTCTTCGCCAGGAATGCCTTCCACAAAGACGATGGAATCACCTTGACTTTCTCGCAGAAGGCTGTACGCCGATTGCCACGCTTTGTAACACCACACGATTCATTGAGGTGGACGATCGCTCAAATGATGTTTATGTTCGATCAAACGTTTGACAAATTCGGTTTTGCCTGAACCGCTAGGTCCGGCAATGAGCATGTTAAAGGGATGGCGAAGATACAAGGCCTCCCAATTAGTCCGATTTACGTGTTCGTCAATGACTTTGACAGTGGAGGAAGAGGGAGCAGAGACAGTAGAGGTAGCCATAGTAGTGTAAGAAAAGGTACTTTTGACACGAAGACAGACAAGACAAGAGTTTTTAAACCTTTTTTCAGGACACGTTTATTGTCATCTTTAATTGTGAACAACACGAAAGACAAAAATAGATAAAAACCAAAAGGTTAAGTACATGAATAAAAGACACATCAAAACGATCATAGTGGAATATGAACAAGTTTCTGTACAACATTTGTGGTGATCAAGAGGAGAAATCGTCGGGGTAGTGTGTAACGTTCTTAGAGTCTCTACACTCCTTGGCACAGCCACACAAGAGTCCTCCCGGAATGGCCTTTCGGGGATGTCGATCACGGGCCTGTCCTGAAGAGAGTGGTTTTCCTCGGTCACGACTACTTCTTCTTCTTCTGGCTCTGTCACTAACATTGGTTTAAAAGTTACTTTTTTCACGGAACGTTTTAATTTTTTAGGATTACAAATCTTTGGCATAATGTGCCACTTCTTTTGTCCATGCCTCAAACCCCCAACTTTTCCAGTCATGTACATCTTTCCAGTGAGGGTGCAAGTCACAAGCTACACACACGTCGTCGTACACATCTTCAGTGCCTAAAAGTTGACGAATCTTGTTTTCCCGTAGATGTTGAGAAGTATCAAGATGAAAGCGCTAAGCTTTGAGCAAAATGAGTCTCTCGTGTACATTTAAAGGGGACACTTTCATGCTTTTTGGAGTGGTATGTGCTGTTCGTAAAGAATCCACAAGGAATCGGTTGGTAAACGAAATCTCAGAAAGCAAGTCACTAAGGCACACACTACACGTCGACCCCAATTCAATGGACACAGTTCTCGTAATAGACGATCGTAATCCTCTAGCGTTTGAATAGTGTCATTGATTTCCTTCCACGGAATCTGTTGCATCACGAATGATAAAGGTCGTGGCATGGTAGTCCGTTTTTGTACCCTCTTTGGTGTCAGGTAATAAGTGTACTTTTGAACAGCCTTGATTTTATTTTAGTTCCGCCGTACCAAACATTTAGTCACTAACTCACACACCACACGTCGCACAGAAGTTTCCTCTTGAGCTAGAAAAAATTGTTCTTGTAAAGATTTGTTGTAATCCTCTAACTCGTCCGTTGTAATTCGGTGTATTAGGATCACCTTGTAAGTTGAATGAGTGGCATCCAAAAATTTATGAATTTCACGCGATTCGTCAATGTCTGACCACTGGAACACTTTCGTCAGAATCAGTCCTCTTATAGCATTTACGTACCAGTGGTTCCAACATCGGTGACGTAACGGATGCAATGGTTCTTTGCGTTTCACTTGTATTTTGACCAACTCGCGGTAAATGCGTTCTCTCAATTCCACAGGCAAACCACGAATGTTCTCTTGTAAAGTATCCATAACCATGTCAGTCAAACACTTCTCCTAGAGCGAAAGTAATGAACGTAATGAGTAATTTCTGACCACTGCCATTCCAGGAAACGGTCAAGAATGTCAATAAAATCTTGAAATGTAAATGGTCTAAAGCGAAATAGTAGGAAGAACGCACCCTTGGTCCAGAGGAATCGGACTTGTTTGTTGACTTTTGTCAATTTCCTCTTGTGAATTTCTCGACATAATAGTTCTACAGTCACAAATTGAGATTTGGCTCTGGCAAGTCCCAGCCAAATGTCCTTGTAGATCTTCTCTTGGAATTCGTTTGGTAATGTTTCAATATCGTTTTCTACATGGGGTTTAAATACTTGTCTAGGGGTTGTCCAACGTTTGACTCCTAGCCCCGTAGCTGGTTTCTTACACGACATGGTATACCCACTTCAATGACGAGGTCCCACTAAAGGTAGGTAGTGACAATCTGGAGACGATCGAGCATGTTCCAGGTAAGCGCAATCTTTCTTCTCCCACTCGTGAAGTGACACACCACAATTGAAGCACTTGACTTTATCCCCTTCGCCCAAAGTAGATAAATCGAGCTCTAGCTAATTCTTCGGGGGTAGGTCCTCCCAGATATTTTGGCCATTTTCCTCGGAAGGTTTGGAATCGACTTTCATAGTCACAGTATTCAGGCAAACGCACAGGGAACAAATATTTGTCTTTCACAGGTTCATTTCGATGAGGGTATGGTGAAATATGAAGGAGTTTGCCCAGTTTTACATGACATCCTTAGGGTGGTAGCCGCATGGTTTCATAAGGATGACATCCACCATGAAAACCAGTAAAGTGAAAAGGTGTACGATAACGAGTGGCATCGCTTTCGCATCCATCAGGTTTGACACGCACAGCATCACTTTCCATGGTAGGTACAGTCGTTGCAAAATTTCCATGATGTGGTACTGAATCGCTAAGGTCATAGCGTACGGCATCCCTGCCATCGCAAGGCACAACATCGCACTCGAGCTTGCTCTTGCTTGATACTTGCTGTTTGAAAGTATTCATCTTTCTCGCTTGGCAATGGTAGTCACAATTAACTATCGCTCTTGAATATTTTCCCTTTTTATAGGCTGGCCAATATCAGCGTGTCCGTACGGTAAAGTGAAGTGATTGGGAAGCCGTACTCGCTTCTGGTACACGATTTGGTAGACTTTTTCGAAGGGTCGGATGACGATTTGGTGTGTGGGTAAACGTACAATCTTGTGCGGTTCGCGGGTGGTCATTTTAAAGTTTCCATCCTGTCCAGACTGCAAGGCTTCTTTCAAGATGCCAAAGTTCACCAGTCGACTGGTGCGATAATTGAGAGTCAATCCTTTCACTTTACACTCCGTGTGTGTTTCTCCTTGAGGGTTAAGGTATTCGTAGCCATACGTTTTGGGACCGCTACTTGCAAAACAGAATCTTGTCGTCGGGATGCTCGTCCGTCCAGGCTCCTAAACGGTCTCCTTCGATGATAGGATGAGGTTGACCCAGGCGATCAATGTAGATGCAACTGTCCGTGTCAAAATACAGCACACGATCTCCTAACAGTTCTAAAGCTTGGTACAGTTTTAAGCAAGCATGGGCTGTCACGTAAGCCGCAATGATGACATTTCCAAATTCGTCGGCTTCTACAAAGTCCAGTTCTTCTTCGTAATTGACTAAGATCAAGTCCTCACGAACGACGTCCACGTATTTCATGTATTTGTTTTTGTCGTGAATCATCTGGAAGTAGCGGGAAGGTTCTGACAAATACTCCGTCTTGGGTAAACACGGTCGTTGTGCCATTTTGCCCCACAAGCAATTTAACATCACTTTGGCAAACGATCGCCTTCCTTCGTTTTTCTCGATGTGGTCTAAAATGATGCCTTCCTGCTCCCAGTATTTCTCTTTGAATTTCGTTTGGTCTTTGGGTGTGTGGCACCAGGAAGGATAGCCGCTGCCTTCTTGTTTCAGTTTCAAAGAGGCATTCACGTAGTCTGCGAAAATGCCTTTTTGAGTCTCGTCGCCCTTGTGGTATTTTTCTGTCTTGGGAAAGTGGTAAATTTCGTACACTTCTAACAGTTGGTATCCCAGGTCCAGAGCTTTGAACAATTCCACGCTGACCCACGTTCCTGTCCAGGCGCGTTCTCCCTGAGTGTGATGACAAGGTCGGTCTTGGTTGCACGTTTCAGCACAAGTACGGCACAAGGGAAACATCAGTTTTCCTTGGCAATGATGTGGTAAAACGGAATGGTACAAGTACGTGGAAGGCAAGACTTTGCACTTGATCAATCCTTTGTATTGTCTAATATTGTCCAAGTCGATGTGTTCGGTGAGCAATTGTGGGTGCCCTGCGGGAAAGTGACAATATTTGCACACGTACGGATACAGAGAACACACGTCCAAGTATTTGATTTCTTCTCCTTTCTCCTCGTCGGCTTGGTACAGCAAACAGGTGGCATTCGTCCGTCCTCCGTAGAAACTGTCCCGTGGGTTTAGTGGGTCCACCAGCTTGTAACTTTCCACGGTGCGCTTAAACTCGGGATCGGTTTTCAATCGCTGATCGTACTCGTGTTCCCACATTTCTACTACTTGGTATCCTTGCTCTTCCAACTTCAAGCGACGCTGACAAGTGGCCTGGTACAAGTCTTCCATGGTCCATTGTAAAAACTGGTTTTTAGTGTCACGTTGAGGGTAGCAGATGGGACATCCGTGAAATAAGCAGCCGTTAAACTCGTACACGATCTTGGGGTTTTTAAGTCTCAGCCATCCACCGAATACTTCCGATGGCTTTTTCGCCTCCTCCGTTGCGGGCATGTTGGATCAATTTGTCTTCCTTGTCACACAAGTAATGTAACCAGCGTAAGGCTTTGACCGAGTATTGACGTTTGACAAAGTTCGTCGTTTGAGGACTGATGACAGCTATGGTATTTTCGGGCATGAATCGTTGGCGGTACACTAAGGAACACTCTTTGGCAATGGTGCAGGCTTCTTTCAAAGGATCGATCCCTCCGTGTGCCATGAACAGTTCGCGAAATTTTCCACAGCATCGCCGTAAAATGTTCACGTCGGAACGACAATATTTTAACATTTCTTCCTTAAAGTCGAAGGGGTCCGAGGCGTGAGTCTGGTACCATGCGTAGATAGCTTCTCGTTGTTCGGTACGCATGTTGTCAGGGTCGTAGAAATGAGCCTCAGGCAAATGGGGTAGAACGGCATGTCGATTGGCTTCGGTGTTGAAAAAGTGCGGAAAATAGCCTTTGGTCATTTCTGTCATTCCAAACGTTTTAGGCATGCGACTCAAAGGCATGGCCAAGTAACTCATCGAATCTTTAAACTGCACTTGTCCCACTTGCATGGAAATGATTTTGGCTCCTTTCAAAGTCACTTTAGGACGTTCGGTACCTTGTTCCGTATAGTATCTCAAAAGAAATTGTCCATCAACCCCGAGAAATTGTGAGCCATCACCCTGGCATAGCGATGACAATCTCCGCAACGTTCGATGTCTTCTTGGCTCCACGTCTCGTCGATAGGGTTTAAAATCCATTGGGCAAAATCGGTCAGTGTGTTCGATCCCCGAAAGATTTTTTCACGTCCTCCAGGAATCTTGCTACAGTGAGGGCAATGAGTAAAGATAGGCTCTTGGATGCACTTGTCGCATGCTCGATGAGCCACGTAGAAATTAGGAATGTGAATGCCAGTCTCTTGCATGCATTCGAAATCGAAAGAGATGAAATGGCCTTTCTTCTGGTCATTATCTTCTTCTTCTTCATATTTGGATTGGTATTTTTGAATGTAGCATTGGTGTTCCAAGTCCACGATTTGGTGGCAAATGTGACATCGTTTCTTTCCTGAACATACCTGCGCCTTGGCATTATTAGTACGTATGCCTTGTCCACAAGTAGGGCACAATCTCAAGAGTTGACAAGCACTTTTCCGCTGTGAACCTTGCGTCTTTAGATGTTGTTGGTAACAGGTAGGACTGACAAACGTGCGCTGACAAGCTGGGCAATGCACTCGTTCTTGTCCTTCGTCCAGACAGGGCTTAGAGGCTAAACATCCCTCACATTTCGATCCGCATTGCTTGTGTTGCTCTCGATTGTTATAGCCATAGTCACATTTCTCACAGTAATAACTGTATTCCAGAAATGCAATGATACTGGTGATGGCATCGAAATGTTCATCGTGATGATAGACGTGAATGTATTTTCCGTCTTTGAAATTTTTGCCTCGAGACAACAGAGGTGCGCGCACTTCTTGAGGGTGTACTTTCAAGGTGTAGCGTGGAGCCAAGACGTCTTGCAACTTCTGCATTTCAGGAATGCCACAGGGTGTGTCTTTGGATATCCCCGCTTGCTGTAACAGTAGTTCTGCTTCTCTTCGTTGTTTGGCTCGGTCCGATTGTCGAATAGTTTCCCGGGCTCTTTTCCATTCTGCCGTGTCGTTCTTGTCGGCATACGTTCGTTCCACCACGATGGCACGGGCTAAACACATCTTGTCTTGAGTGTTGTTAATTTGGACGAGTCTCTTTTTGGTGCTGCGAAGTTTGTCTACCAAGAACACTTTTTTGCCATGTCCTGTCCCTTGGGGAAGAGACACGTGGGTCATGAACAGTGTCGCTTTTCCGTCGGTGATGTGAAACTTGTCGTTGGATTGTTGTACGTGTTGAATCTTGTCCATGACTTTGGAAAGTGTCAGTTCTGCTGGGTTGCTAAACTCGATCCAAACGGGGGACTTCAAACTGTCGTGATGAATGGAAAGTCTCAAGCTATCGTCTTCTTTGGCTTGACATTGCTGTTTCAGTGTGGTTAACAAAGATTCCCACACATCGGTGATGAACCCTTCTGCTTTCTCCAACGGTACGTCGGACTTGAAATCTTTAAACTTCACAGTGTACGTGTCGGCTGTGGTTCTAAATTTTCTAGAGGAGCGTTTGTCCGTCTCTTGAATGTGGTAGTACTTTTGATGGTTTACTGGTGGTGATGGACTTTGGCTGGGTGTCGACTCTCTGGGTCTGGATTCTGGTTCACTCATCTCATCTTCAAAATCGCTCCCATGAATTTGAGCCACGACTTCAGCTACTGTGCGAGGCGATAAGTCACGTTTCTGCCGCTTACTTTCTTCTCCTTTCTTTACGAAATGATGCGATCGTTTCATCTTGACTGCAAAAAGTCAAATGACTACATTTGAAACGCCATGGACACCTATATAGCCATGTCAGACCAGTGTATATATAAAGGGCTGGTGCCTTCCCTCTCAGTATTCATTTCGCTCTCAAGCCGACCAGCACGATGGAAGAGCCCACACAGATCGAAGTTCTGATTAGAGCTTTGCGAGGTGTCATAAGAAAGTTTTCTTCAGACAAGCCGACGGACTACTCTCCCTCCTTTCGAGATAAAAGTCAAGATACTTGATATATCTGTCAGAAGAAAGGGCATTGGGCTACAGAATGTCCAGGCCGTCAAAAGAGCAAAACCAGTGTCAAAAGAGACAAAAGTCAAGATACCTGTTATCATTGTAAAGTGAAAGGACATTGTTCATCAGACTGCCCTAAGAAACAACAGGAGCAGGAGCAAGAGGAGGAAGAAGAAGAGGTGCCCTCAGCAAAGGAAGAACCGCGACACGTTCAGAAAGAGAAGACAGAAAAGAAAAGAAGACGAAAAAAAAGTGAGGAAGAAGACGAGGATAAAACTGTGCAAGTGAAGAAATTTAAGAAACAGAGAGAGTAAAAAAAAAAGAGAGAGAGAAGAAGTCTATGAACGTTTTAAAAAAAGTGTTGTGTTGTGTTATGTTGTGATATTGGATTGTAAAAATTTGTACCAGAATAGACCAGACTGAAAAAACGTAAGTGTGTATTGGTTTTGTTTGTTTAGAATAATAAGGACCTACACTCACACACTCACAACACGTACATCATAGGGTTAAAAAAAATTAAAGGGATTTTAAGTTTTAATTGATTTTGGCAAAATGAATATGATCTCTTTTCGAAAGAAGTGAGTGGCCCTGAAAAGGACCTTTGGGTGTTTTTTTTTTCTTCAAAAAAACAAACAAACTCAGGAACGAGAAGCAATCAGCTTTAACTGCCTTAAGCCTTTGCCACGGCCAAGGCCTACTCGTGGACTTGCTCCTGTCAATGATTGGGTAGAAATCACTAGGGGTGGTATCTCCGGTGTAGTAACACGGTTGGACTGTTTGGCTCGTGAAGGTCTTTTTCTCTTGGGTCGTAATAAAGAAGTCTGATACATTTGTTTCAGACTTCTTAACACGACCAAAATATCCAAAAGTACCGTTACCGTTTGAGGTTCACTGTTCTCCTTCTCTCCTAGACCTTGTGTCTTCTCTGCTGCTTCTTCTTCTTCCTGTCGTTTCCTTCTTGCCTCTTCTCGCTGTTGCTGTTCAAGGAGAAATGCTTGTTCTGCCTTTTTCTGCTGCTGTAAAAATTTCTCCAATTCTTCTTTCTGTCTTTGTTTAAAATCCTCGACGTGTGGTAAAGAAGGAGAAGGTGGCGAAGGTACTGGTACCGGAACAAATTCTCGCGAAGAGAGAAAATCTACTAAATCCCAATTGAGATCGGTCTCTTCGGGAAGTAGCGTTGTGTTAACTTTGGTAGCCACTGCTATGACATCGCTTTTCGTCTCCAAAGCCGGTGCACCCCAATTCATCGTCTTCTTAGTTTCAGTCATGTTTCACAAAACAATGCCGCATCGATTCAGACGCTAGCGCACCTATATAGGGAATGTGACGTCACAAGTAACTCTCTTCGGATTGGAAGACAGACTCCGCGAAGTGACTGAATTTTGTAACGCGTGTTGGGATTGGTGAACAGTCTCAATCCGTTTCTATCCGGTCTTTAACTATAAATAAACGCGGTTTACTTCATTCCCTTCACCTGTTCCTCGTCACAAAGATGTGGACCAACGTAGAATCGTCTACTCTGGTATCGTCGTTGTTTTTCCGTACGGACTTACCCATGTATGTGAGATCATCATGGAGAATCGTTAGGATCACCGAGACAAGCGTTTGGAAAAGAAGGACCTATGTGGAAAGACAAGGCTGTATGAAGCGAGTTCTGATTTATGGACCAGAGGTTAGACGAAGCTTGAGAAAGAGAAGAAGACCTATGCGATGCCCTCTATGTTAACGAACTGGTGTTAACATAACAAACAACGGCCCTTTTCAGGGCCACTCCACTGTCTCGAAAAGATATTTATTTTCACTTTGCCTACCTATGTGTTATCTATGTGTTGTCTATATCTCTGTCTCTCTATTGTATTTGTCCCTCCCTAGAGTAGCTGCGCGTATTTAGGTCAGCCCCTTGCTACATTGTTGCAAGTGACTAGTACCGTGACGCCATGCCACCTGTTCCATTCCTCTTGTCCCTATACATTCCCTATGTTAAATTCCCATTGACCCTATATGTGCCCAGGGTGATTTTTTGACCCTATCAATCGTGACCCTATATGAGCCGGGGGGGGGGGGTCTGTAATGCTAATTCCCATTGACCCTATAGTACCCCACTATACTACTCACGCATTTATTGCTCTGGAGAGCAAAAACTGCTGGTTTGTAAGCTCTTGCTCAATGGAGGAAGAAGAAGAGATTACGTATATTGCATCTTATTATAAATACTCAAGAACCTAACAAAAGCGACCTTTTTCTACATGGGACATACGTGGAATCTCATCAAATACGTCCCAGAGACTGTCTCCGCGAAGATATCTGAAGGCTTGTAATCATTATATGTTTGCAAAACATTGATCTAGTTCAACTAACGGACCTATCACTGTATTATGATATTGTTCAATGTCACCTTGATATCGTACACACTGAACTTCGACGATCATGTAGTCCAATCGAATCCGAACGTTACAGATTGAATTTAATTAACAATAAAGTGCTGAACACTGTATTTTTACTATTGCCTTTATACAATACCAAATGATCTTTCTCTCTATGTTTTAACAGACACATTTTGTACTGAAACGCAATCTCTCTCTCTCTCTCTCTCTCTCTCTCTCTCTCTCTCTCTCTCTCTCTCTCTCTCTCTCTCTCTCTCTCGCGCGCGCGCGCGCGCGCTCGCGCGGCGCGCTAGCTTTCTCTCTGTCTTTCGGTTTGTCTCATACCTATATGTTTATTCTCTTTATCTTTGAATTGTCCCGTCTCCTTTAAATTTACGAATTTTTTACCTTGTTTTTAGATGTGGTAGAATATTTGTAAAATGAATGTCATCTTTGGATCATTTTATGTGTTTGGGGAAGTACATAAGTGAGTCAGACGCGTGTCTCATCTGATATTCTTTAATAAAACGACTTTAAAACAATTAATATCTTTCAAAATAAATCAACAAACTTCAGATTAATGAATATGATGCCATGTATTACACCTGCATGTCTCCATTTTTGGCCTTGAATTAAATGCCGAACATAATGAGACACATGCATGCATTTTTCACCAAACTCCTTTATCAATTTTTGGCGAAGGCAATCACGTGATTATAATGTTTATACTCATGCTGAAACAATGGGCGCATGATTATGTTATTGTTATCAGATCTATTTTGTTTCTATCTGCATTTTTTATATATTCTTTGTTTGTTATTTAAGACAGAAGTAATAGCAACTCCATAAAGACTTGATACGTGTATGTTCATGATGCAATGTGTGGTATGATACGACTCTAATTGTCGAAACCAAAGAAGCTAAAAAAAAAAAAAAAAAAAAAAAAAAAAAATAACATTAAACACAGGAGGCCCCGTGTGGCCGATTGGTCTAATGCACCAGCCTTTACCGATCACTGCTCTCTCACCTCTGTCCGCGTGGGTTTTGGTCTAAGGCTCGGACAGCATAGGTATATGCGAACGCTGCCGGTAGCTTTCCGTGTGTTTGCGGTTCTTACCGGGACTTTCCACCAGATATACTAGCTGCCATGTATAGCCTATCATGCGCTAAAAACTGGCATTAAACATCAAAACAACACCAAAAAATAAGTTGCTACGACTCTATGATCATAAAGTAAGTATCAGAAAGAAGCAAACCCAACAAGTTTGGTAATACTTAATAAATAATTTAATTATCAAAGTTGTAAATGAAAACGTGACAGGAATTTACAGTATTATGAAGTAAATCCAAAATATTCCTGATAAAGTTATATGAAAATCCAAATGAATGAAAAGTTCCTTATCAATTTTAAAACCGGGTACATACTGGTCCGCCAAGAATCGTGAGCTTGTCAAAATGGCGTTGTCCAGAACTTTTTTGGATAAGTCACAATAATTCCAGAATAATAGTGTGGTCCAAATAAAGATCACTTTCAATTTCCACTGAACAGTCCAAACAAATGTTTTTTTCTCAATGAATATCTAAGTCAACATAAAACACGTCTGCCGACTTACAACAGGAACATAAGAAATTGAGATGACTACAAAATAGGAATGAAATCTGATTGCTCAGTTCTCTCTTTATATACACATTCTATTACGACTGTATTTCACAACATACCCCACGTAACATATCTTACCATTCAATAAATTTCGAAACTTGCTATTCACGTGACCTAGCCCAACCAATGGGAAATTACTAAATCCTTCTAGAACGGTCCAAACCCCATTAGCCAATTAGAAATTAACCCAAAGTCGTCATTAAGGCTTATTAGGAATATTATTATTAGTAAGTGTCAACACATGAACGCCTCTATTTATAGATCCTACGTAATTTTACCCGCCTAATATTTTTAAAACAGACCCTAGTCATGTAGGCAAAATCTAACTAAAGATAAATAATACTATTTACAGCCATGAATATAAATTACACAAATTAGATAAAAGTCATGTAACAGGATTTTTAAAAAATATAGATATACGAAACAAAGTACAATTGTCTAAAAATGAGAACATTGGGTTTAATGATGTAAAATCTGCATGCCTAAAAGTAGCGATGGCAATACACGGCCCATATTCAAGGACTGTCTTCAAATAAACATAAGGGCCAAAGTGACATTTAATCCTAGAACGGAACATCTCGTTTTGTACACAGTGCACAGCTGAAAACCAGAGGTGGTGCTCCATTCATGTAATAAAATGACACATGCATTAGATAACTGTCTAAAACGGGTAAATTTAAAAGCTAAATTAACAAAACTGACGATACTGAAGGGAAATGTATGCGTTAAACATGGTGATCACTTCAGATACACATTCAAAAGAGAGTTTAAGACAGAAGGCTATGGTAACGTGATATTTGCTACCAAAAAAAGATTAAAGAAACGTACAAGAAAACAAGACACTAAAGCACTCATGGATCAACCTATTCTTTTGCATCTCTTTTAGACTGTTCAGCCTTGGCACGTATCTTGTAACATTCAATGTCGTTTTGGTCCTTTCACTTGAATCTGCAAACGATCAGTTGTAACTTGTATCCATAGCTTTTCTCATTTTTTTACTTCCTCTGTTTTCTTGATTATCTCTCATAAATCGCTCCTTTTCTGAAAATTTGACAGAATATTAGTGGTTGCTCTTATCTTGGGCCTTAAATCTAATTGTTGTGATAAAATTATCCATTAGTTATTTTTAATTTCTTAATTGTTTTGCAGCATATTGTTATTTAAACCGTTTTGTGCATGTTCCATTTCTGACTGCAAAGTATGGTAATCTTCCAGATATTTCTTGAGCTGTCTCATATCACCACCCAAAGCTTTTGTGTAATTATTAATCATCTGCTGTACGGGCCGTAGATATTTCTTGAATGTTAGATATTGCATCTGACTTTTTTCTTTTTACAGCTTGCAAGGTTTGGATAGCAAAAACAGTGTTTTGAATCGTCATGAGTATCTAAACCATGTTTTTGTTACCAATATTGTTTTCTTTGTAGATCTTAGATTTAATTTGTCGTTTCAGTAACACTCGTTTAATAGCTGTTAATGTATTATCTTCTTGTTCTCTCATTTTTTCACATCTTTCAAATTATTATCCTCCAAAGTCTTATGTATTTGAGCAGCTATATTATTTATATAATGGACTATTAATGGCGTCAGTTAATTTAATCGTATTATGTACATTTACAGCAACGACCGAAACAGCCAGCGGGATCCTTGGTAGACATTGCCCAGTCAAGAAGCCCTGGGTCACAGCTGAGGTCCTGAACCTGTGTGACAAGAGGAGGGAGCTGAAAAAAAAGAATGATACAGAAAGGGCAGAGCAGTACAGGCAGGCAACCGGGAAGTCAAGAAAAGCATGAAAAAGCAAAAGAAAACTGGGTAGAAGAACAGTCCAAAGACATTGAGGGAAACTTGAAAAGGAACAGCAGCAAGAAACCGTACCAACTGTTCCAAGATCTAACAAGCACAAAACAACGGCGAGTTACCACCTTACAGGGCAAAGCCGGAAACTGCCTCACAGAAGAAAGAGACATTCTGAAAAGATGGACAGAGTACTGCGCAGAACTTTACAACCACCGAGCCACAATAAAACCAGAGGTATTGAACGTCCCTCCAGCAACTAACAACGATAACCACCCTATCCTAAGTGAAACAGTGGAAGCAGCAGTGAGATCGCTGAAAAAGAGAAAGTCAGCAGGAGTGGACAACATCCCAGCAGAACTAGTCCAAGCAGGGGGAGAAGCAATGATTAGCGCCCTCACAAACATCTGCAACAAGATCTGGCAAACAGGAGTATGGCCATCGCCGTGGACCCAATCACTGATCATCACCCTCCCCAAGAAAGGCAACTTGCAACAGTGTCAAAACCACCGTACAATCAGTCTTATAAGCCATCCAAGCAAAGTCATGTTGAGGATACTGCTGAACAGACTAAAGCCACAGGCTGAAAAGATCATTGCCGAGGAGCAGGCAGGTTTCAGAGCAGGGTGCAGCACAACAGAGCAGATCCCCAACCTCAGGATATTGTGTGAGAAGTACCTCCAACACCAGCAAGATCTGTACCACGTCTTCGTGGATTTCAAGAAGGCATTGGACAGCATTGTTGGCGACCATGAGACTGTACAACATCAATGCCAACCACATCACAGTAATGGAGCACCTCTATGACAAGGCCACCAGTGCAGTATACTTCAACGGCAGCATAAGTGACTGGTTCAGAACGACAGTCAGACTCAGACAAGGCTGTCTGCTCTCTACCACACTATTCAACATCTTTCTGTAGAGAATCATGGCTGACGCGCTTGAAAAGCATGAAAGGACAGTCAGCATCGGAGGCAAAACAGTCACCACCTTACGTTTTGCCTACGACATTGATGGACTAGCAGGAAATGAGCAAGAACTAGCTGGCTTAGTAGAGAGCCTCGACAAAACCTCTGCAGCCTACGGCATGGAAATCAGTGCAGAGAAGACCAAATGGATGACCAGCAACACCAAGGGCATCAGTATTGACATCAGGGTCCAAGGTACGAATCTAGAGACAGTACACAGCTTCAAGTATTTGGGGGCAATTGTAACAGATGAAGGATCGAAGCCTGAAGTACTCTCCAGGATTGCACAGACATCAGCAGCGCTAACAAAACTGAAGCCCATCTGGAACGACAAGAACATAGCACTCAGTTCAAAGGTCAGACTGATGCACTTACTGGTTATCTCCATATTTCTCTACGCCTGTGAATCATGGACCATAACAGCTGACTTAGAGAAAAGGATACAGGCCACAGAGATGAGATGCTTTCGAAAGATCCTCAACGTCTCATACAAAGACCGTGTCACCAACGAAGAAATACGGCATAGGATCAGACAAGCCATTGGGCCTCACGAAGACCTCCTGACCACAGTGAAAAAACGTAAACTGCAGTGGTATGGGCATGTCTCACGATCATCAGGACTTGCCAAGACAATCCTGCAAGGCACTATACAAGGAAGAAGAAAGAGAGGCAGAGAAAGAGGTGGGAAGAAAACATTCGAGAGTGGACAGGCTTGTCACTGAGCGACTCACTGAGAAAGACGGAAAATCGAGAGTAATGGAGGAAGCTGGTTGTTCGGTCTTGTGCAGTGCCTCAACGGTCTACCAGACTACGGGACTGATGATGATGATGATGATGATGATGATGATGTACATTTATGGTAAAGCTATTATTCAGGTTAGTACGGTGTTAAGTGAACTTGTGTAATACGTTACAAATATACCGTGAATATCTATCAGTTCTCTCTTCATCTTCTGTGCTTGTATTCAATCTGTTACAATCTGTAATTACTCGTGTAACGACCACTGTCACATTATCAAACAACGTCACCGTGAACAAATTGCTAACATGCAAAAACTGAAATGAATTGGAATAGTTACCATTGAAATAGTTTTGTTACTGATTCAATCAAGGCAAATGTGCACTCGTTTAGGTTTATAACAGCCTCAGACAGCATCAGATTCAGCAGATGCCTGTAATATTTATATGGCTATTGAATCCTAACAATTTAACATAGTGTAATTGTGAATTGGAGTTATTTAACTCTTGAGTTGTGTTTCAAAAATTTGACATCTATACTTTCTTCGTTTTCACCATTTGCAGCTATTCCCCCACTAATTTTATTCATGCACATTTCCAGATTGCAAGACCATCTGAAATCAGGATATTCCTTGTTTCATTGTTGTTATATATGCAGAAAATCTTATTGCTTTTGAGTTGGAAAAATACTGTACCCAACAGCAAAATCTATTCTCTAGAATGAAATGGATCGATTATCAGTTTGTTGTCATTTGGACAATTCAGTTAGACTTCTTTCTGAGCGACAGTGGCAAGAGTTAGTGTTTGTTTCTGTTCAATTAGTACCGTTTGTGTTATCATTATAGACTTATGTTCGCTTTCCTTCATTTTCTCCTGTCGTAATTTTTCCATCAGTTTCTTAATACATTGGCTTCATATACTCTTTTTCCTGTTAAACGAATTTGATATCTCTTTGTAACTGCAGTGCCAGTTAATTATTCAAATAAACTCCTTATGAGTTGTGTCATTGTCACTGTTAAGCCTTACTTAACGTGACGTGCTGTTTCAATTTACTAATTGCGGATGTTAAGTTTGCATCATTTTGAAAAGCTTACACAAAAGATCCGGTTAGTTTTGAACCAAACTCACTAAAAGTCAAAGGAACATATACACCAATAGTTATTCCTACAACACATAATCCAGCTGCCATTATTCCAATCTGAAAATGTACCTATGATACCCACCGACCAGTTCACAAATACATATGGTACTTTCTATGTCTTCCTCCCACCTCTCCAGTGCTTCACATTTCTGACCATATTATTTTTAATCTCATTATCATATTTTGCAGCCTAAAATTAATACCAATATCTATTTCTTTCATAGAATTTTCAATGATTTATCAAGGGCTTGTAAGTGTTTTCATGGAGTATTTTGTCTTATAGAAATTAAAACTTCTCCAGTCTCGTGCCACGAGTCAAACTTTATCCTATTTTATTTATTCATTCATTATTATTGGACAATAAATAAATAAGAAAACCCCCTCCTATTTTAAAAAAATGATTTTTTAGAGTATTAGCGTGTTTTATCCTATGAGATATATTTAAGGAGTTTCTGCAACAAATACAAGGATAAAACCCAAACCACTTGAAATCCAAGGGGTTTTAAAGATAACCACTCAGATTCAAGGCATTTTCGAGACTGTACAAACTGTAAAAGAGTTAAAAACATTTTTGTTTTACTCGATATTTGTGGGTAAATAATAGCTATGCTATTTATCTCGCAATATAAGCTGGAAAGAATTAAAACATTATCGTATTGGGTTGTATATAGGCACAGCATTGTCATGTTGAGCTTTGGTACACCATTCATTATTAAATCTGAAATATTTTACAATCGTGCTCTGCACGCGTGTCGAAGGTATCATAGTGAAAATAATTTTAGTTTTAGACAAAACTAACAAGATACATAAAACAACTACTCCACCACCCATATACACAAGAAGAAACAATTAAAGTACTTTGAATGATTAGAAAGACAAGAAAATAGTAAACAGCGGTAATGAACCTGGTTATACGGCAAAACAAGAAGAAGAGATGACTGATATTCTCAACTTCCTAGGAAAAGTCTTCTAGACAATTATGAAAGCTATTATCACTGGTCTACAATTTTTTAGAAGTCATCTGCTTCAGAGATAAAATGTGCTATTTATTATGGATTTTGATGTGCTGAATTCAAATATGACAATTAAAACAACTGATTGGCTATTGTTTCCAAGATCTTTAAGTTTTTACATTTTACGTCTACGTATATTGTGTAGTTAGTAGAGTTTTAAGCATAAATTGTACACCTAAGTCTTTTCATGTGTTTATGTACATGATAATATTTCACCTATCCTGTTTATATAACAGTTTAAAAACAGCAAAAGGGTTATATAAATAAAAAAGTTATTATGAAACAAAAGGCAAAACACTTATGTATATATTAGCACATAGTTTAGTTCTTATACAGTGTCTACTCGGCGCTTCTTGACTTGTCTCTTGTATTCATTAAATGGAGCGTCTCTTGTCACTGTCCAGCAATTGTCTGCAAGCATTGATAGTCTCCATTTGGCCCTGATAGCGTTTCTCCATTGTTGCAATGTCCTGGTGAGATGAGAGTGCAAAAAATGTATCTTTAGTGACATGTTACAACCAAGGTATTTATATGCCTTGAAGAGGTTTTCACCAACTCCCTGTAGTTATCTGACTTGTTTCCGAGAAAATTTGTTGCCACTAGCTAAAAGGTTTTCCATGCCGTCTTCGTCTTTTCCATGTCATGCAGTGCACGGTCAAATGCATTATCTCTACGAAGTTCACGAATTCGAAAACCAAAAGACACCTTCCTTTATCTTAGCTTCACTTAACCTTGGAAATTTTCCGCGGAGGTACTTGAAAGCTGTTTATGTTTTGCCCATGGCCTTGACAAAGTTCTTCATCCGACCCAGCTTGATCTGCATGGGTGGTAACAAAATCTTCCTCGATTCAACAAGTGGTGGATACTGAACACTTTTCCTCCCAGGCTCCCATGACTGTCGGAGTAGCCAATCTCTCTTGATGTAGTGCAAATCTCTCGCACGACTATCTCATTCGCAGAGAAAACAGCAGTACTTTGTGTATCCAGTCTGCAGACCAAGCAAGAGAGCAAGAACATTCAAATCGCCACAAAGCTGCCACTGATGTTGGTCATAGTTTATGCACCTCAAAAAATGTTTCATGTTTTCATATGTTTCCTTCATATGGACTCCACGACCAACTGGAATTGATGGCAAAACATCAACATTATACAGCAAAACAGATTTAAGACTAGTCTTTGATGAATCAATGAACAGTCTCGACTCATCTGGATCATGAACGATGTTGTGGGCTGCCATTACACCATCGATGTTGTTGCAGGCTACAAGATCACCTTCCATAGAGAAAAATGGGACAAGATCCTTTTGACGGTCACGGAACATAGAAACCCAAACATCACTTGCCAGGAGATTCCACTGCTGTAGACTGGAGCCCAACAGCTCTGCCTTGCTCTTGGATAGTTCCAAATCCCTGACAAGGTCATTCAGTTCACTTTGTGTTATGAGGTGTAGTTCATAGGAGGAGGAGGATGGGAAAAATTATGGGTCATGTGACATTGATGGTTCAGGACTAGAAGTTTTATCCTCTTCCTCTTCCTCGTCTGACTCAAGTGAGAATGATTCTGGTGCATCAGGAACCGGCAGTCCGTCTCCGTAGGGTACTGGGCGTATAGCTGATGGAATGTTTGGATAATGCACAGTCCACTTTTTCTTCTTTGACACACCTTTTCCGACTGGAGGCACCATGCAGAAGTAATAATTGCTGATATGATCTGTTGGCTCTCTCTAAATCATTGGCACTGCAAAAGGCATATATTTCCTTTTCCTACTCAACAACTGGCAAAGATTTGTTGCACAAGTCTTGCAGCATATGTGTGGGGCCCACCTCTTGTTCTGACCTCCAATTTTGCAGCCAAAATAAAGGTGACAGGCTTTCTTTACAACAGTGGTTATACTGCGCCTTTGTAATGCAAAAGTCACTTCACCACAAACATTGCAGAAATTATCTGCATTGTTCACGCAAGTACGAGACAATTATGTCCCTTTGCAAAATCAAACACTGACAAAGAGATCACGACATTGTATGATTTGTAGAGTTGATATAGGGCAATTAGCCTCCGCCATTCCCAAGTCAAGGGTCTTATATACTTACCCAGTATCATATCTTTCAAACTAGAGCCAATCGACAACTTTAAGCATCATTGTTGTTCTCAGTGACCAGAATTAGTAAAGTTTGACTACATTTATTTCGGAAGCATTTTGGCTGTAGACCAGAATTACATGAGAAAGTAAGGAATGAAAAGATGGAATTTACCAATTTTATTCAAGAGTAAGGCTCTTGTGAAGAGGATGTAGATATTACATACTTACTAAGACAATAATGGTAAAGAAATGCAATGCAAAATATTGAGACAAAGGAATAAGAATAAAAAGCAGATTTGGTTTGAGTACCTAGAGTTTGTATGAGAAGGTAGGGAATGAAAGTAATGGATTTGACCATTTTATTTCATTTAACGGTCAGATTTAATTGAGGACGATGTGGCTGTTACATATGTACATAAATAGGAATGACAAAGACGTGAAATATGAAAGATGAAGACAAATTAATGCGTTTTTGAGCACACTGGGTTTAAGATGTGACCAAGTGGCAATTGAGATCATATTGATTTAGAAAGTATTTAGCGAAATGCTTGAACTATTAACGAAGAAGTCTCCAGATAGGAGCAATTACTTAATAATCTATGTAGAATCTTGTTCAGCTACACATTTGATGGCGGTTTCTTCTACAGCTTGCCCATCGCTCTTTTCTACATGAGACAGAATAAGTATTTCCAAAAGAATGGGAGTTTAAAATCATTGTCCATCTTGTTCAACTGCAATCTCGCTACACAATTAGGCCCCAATGTTCAATGTTGCGTCGAAAAACAGAGACTTGCAGAATTTCAGTTAAAACTAGTGTCTCACAACCTCTTGAATATTGCCTCTGATTTGCTGTGATGACCTTCGAAGGTTTTGGAAAAGATGATATAATTCAAGTATATTGGGTAGTTTCTCCTCATAAATGTCTGTAATATTGCGGGGGGGTTAATTAATCCGAAGGCCATACGATTGAATTTAAAAGCTCAGAGGACCAACGTTAAAACCAATAATGTGGAAGTCTTTTTCTCAGATTTCAATTTGACAATATCAAGACCCTTTGGCATGTTTCGAAAACTAAATGACAGTATCGTGGGTGTAGTAAATTCTCAGAAACGTCTTGCATTCGTGATGGTTTGTAGACTGAATTTTTGAAACTCGACGCAGAATAATAGGGAATGTCAGTCATTTTCACAAACACCACATAAGAGAAGAGACTCTCTTATGCCCTGATGGCTCCTACGTGCGGTGTCTTTAGATGTTATCAAACTCCTTTACATATAACGGCCTGCAATACTCCTGTAGAGTTCTTTTAAAAATGAGTCTTCACTAAGATCTACCCGTATGATGTACTGTCTTAGTCTGGCCTTTGAAAATATGGTAGTACGTCTTTGAATTAAAGTTTCAACTTTCGTCTGTTGATCAGGGATTAAAGCAGACTGGCTCATATCAGGTGCAGGGCGCTCTAAGAATAGCTTCTGTTCTTTATTCGATGTGCTGACTTCGATTTGTTGCTTCCAGCTTTCCAGCAATTTTAACTTCATGGAGTTCACAAGGGAGAAATTTGGGATGAAATGTTAAAAATCTTTGCAGACGGGTTAGATATCCCTACAGATATTATGGATGTCGAACACGTCGAATTCTCTTTAACCACCTTCAGAAAAATAAAACAACCCAGATCCTAACGCTCCATCACTTAGAAATTCTCTCGTGGCAGTCGCAACAGTCTTATCGGTCATTACACTGGCTCCAGTCGATAATGGTTCGATTCCATTTAAAACTCGAGCACGTCCTGGAACCAGGAAGTGTCTGGTTATGGCACGGTTATCCAAGAAGCAAACCTGGTTTACATATATTTCCGATATCTGCTCGAAGTGCCACACATTCTCATTTACATAAGAATGGCTTTTCTAATGTATTAAAAATTATCAAAGTGTACATACCGATCTCGTCGCTAAAAGTAAGATAAGTCACAATTCTCACCCATGAGAAAGATAATCTAGCGGATTTTGATAACCTTATTTCGCTATGTCATCCACATGTCTCAGTCGTGGTGTCCACGCGCAAGGAACAACATTACTTGTATCAAGATAAGCAATCCGTATTGTCGTATGCCTAACAGTTATTTAAAAGCTAAACAAGTACCGATAATTTAACAAATTTTTAAGGAAAACAATGTTCTAGACACACAGGCATTATTCCTCACTGGCCAAAAAAAATCCCAACTCTCTGAACAACTATTGGAAATGTAGTAACAACCAGATATGTGTTATGTCAAATCTGCTTTCTTCTAATTTTGCCACCCACCCTCTTCTGCCCTAGTTAAATCAGACATGAACATGCAAAGAGAAATAAAAAATACCACATTTACCAATCAGACTAGACCATTTATTCCACAAGCAGATTTCCCTGTATTATCACTTTGCACTAGTAATAGCAACATTTGCACGATTTTCATTACAGACAATATCGATTTCCTACGAAATAATGAAGTAGACTTTACATGGTTATGTTACGAGTCTCTGGTCTTAACTATGTAACAGAAAGAAGCAATACTAACAAGTCTAGCAAACTCAACAAATAACTTAATTCCCATGAACACAAAGCGAAAATTCAAAAGACACGTATTTTTATTTTGAATTAAATCCAAATGATCCTAAAAGTCCTATCACAAACCCAAAAGTATAGAGTATTCCGAATGAATTCCAACAGCCATGAATGTCTTGATGTATCACAGTGATAGAATCAAGAATGTCTTTGAATGAGTCCTCTTTACTCCCAAAGTAGTGTTTTAGTCCAAAATGGCAATGAGCACCTTAACATTCCAAAGAATAATAATTCAAAAGAATGATTTAAAAAAATAAATATTTCCTCTCAAATTATATATGAACACAGTTATAAGTGATTCCACAGACTGATCATAAAAAAGGAATGAAAAATAGTACACTTTACATATAGTGTGCGCACTTCAATACTTTTGATATGACAACATGTCAACTGATAGGTCTAAATAAGGCGACAAATTCTTGGGCAGAATTCTCTTTACTGATTGGCTGCGCTTGTGGGAATTTTCCATATATACCTCGCCTTCTGGAACTTATTTTTTTACTATTACTATCAACATTTTGGCTGCAATGTTTTGGAAAGATTACCCAAGGGGAATTGGGAGAAAGGTAACGTCTCTCGGAATGTGGCTAATTTACCCCACAGGGCTCATACTAAGAAAACAAAGGGCATTTCTCGACGGACGGTGGGATACTTGTAACATGGAATCTTCCCTATGACAAGCATGGTATGAATGTTAATTGTTAGGATTAAATAATATCAACCCTTTTCACAGAAGAATGCATACATACACCAGTCTCCCAAATGACAGGAAATTATCCAACACAGCATTTTCACGCGGTAAAATAGCTTCAACGAGCTAATGTGGACATACATATATACATCATAACTTTCTGGCAAATGGCGTGGTCTCTACCACGCACTGGCGTAAATGGTGCACTCGATTCTGTAGACACAAGGCGTAGCTCCTAGCATGTGATGGTGGAAAAATGTCACTTACTACTATAGGCGTGTCGCTAACATGCAATGGTAAGAAAGCGGCTCTTACTGGCTAAAGGCGTGGTAGCTAGCATATGCTCCGAGAAAAAACGCACTTGCAACTTGCTGATATTACTGCCCTGCTGTGGAAAAGGCGCGGAACAGACCAAGAAATTGCCCAAAATGGACCTAGTCAAATGTAAAATATTCATTCAAAGTATAAAGTCTGCAGATATCAACACGTCAACCATTTTGATTATGATTCAAACAAGCATTATGAAAGTATCGTCCTATGATAGGAAGATATAAAGAGTTTGTGTGTGTGTGTGTGTGTGTTTGTGTGTGTGTGTGTGTGTGTGTGTGTGTGTGTGTGTGTGTGTGATATGGATTTTATTTTTAACTTCGCTTTAACAATTTTCCAGTCGTATCGTTACGATGTCTGCAGTGTGGAGGTTTATAGTGATGTCTAGCATTGAGGTATCCTGCCGCAGACTTGTAGAATGGTGTCCCACGTCCCACCCAGTCACATTATCCTGACACCAGGCCGACCAGTCCTAAAACTAACCTCTTAATGCTGAGCGCCAAGCGAGGCAGCTGCTTGTACCATTTTTATAAGTCTTCAGGACAACTCGCCCGGGGTTCCACCCTGCAACCTGCCGCGTCTGAGGCGGACGCTCTAACCACTTACCGGATTGGTAAAGCGTTTATGTAAAGCAGAACTTAATACTCGACTAAAAAAAATTATTTTCTATGAAACAACAAGTTTGAAAAGGGTATAATCTGTAATAAATAAATTATAATAAAACAAAATAGCAAGGGTAGAGTTCCGTTTGATACCTCATGGAGAGACTCGGCCAATGCACCTAACATCAGAGATAGTTCATGCAAATTATCTTAGTTATGTGGCATGCCTTTGAACGGACTTTGCATTACAACAGACCCTTCTGAAGTTCAGGCTTTGGAGAATTATTGCAAAACAGCGCGGTTTTAATCAAGAACAATCTGAAGAAAAGAAGCGAAACGTTTAATTCGTATATTTATTACCAACACAGACGAGTATATTATATTATATATCATATCGTGCACGAGACTGAGATGTGATATTAGTAAGAACAAAGATAAGCAAGAAACAAAGCAATGAGCATAAACAAAAAGAAACGAAGTGTCAATATCAATAATAGGCATGGATAATAAAAAAGTAGCTATGACTTTGATATGATGATCATAATGATTACGATACAACAACAACAACAACAACAACAACAACTGCTATTACTACTACTACTAATTAATAATAATAGGCATATCATGATATCACAAATAAAGAAATGGACAAGAACTGGAGGGTTCTCAACACTGTTTAAGTTATGGTATGTAAATCAAATCTGAGTTTTCTTTAAAGCACAGAGAATTGTTTAGAAAGGCTCCAAAGTAGGAAGCCAAAAAAACTGTATGAGAATCTGTCAACGATTGAATGCACAGTACTACCCCTCCCAACCCCCAACCCCCAACAAAAACAAAAAAACAAAAAACAAAACGAAATTAGTCCGACGCTTTTTGTTGCTGTTGTTGTTGTAGGGCTTAACGTCATTTTTTTTCAGCACAAGATAGGCTATACATGGCGGCCAGTATAACTGGCGGAGGAAGAACCCTGGAAAACCCCGGGAAGAACCACCAACCCACGAGAAGCTACTGGCAAGCTTTCTCACGTACCCACGTTAGTCCGAAGCTAATTCAGCTCAAGTTAGTCAAACTGTTACTTCATAATTACCTATGAGTACGAGAGAACTCTACAAGAGGTGAAAAATTTCAACGTTGATATTTCCATCACACGCACCCCACCCTGACCACGTTCTCTCTCTCTCTCTCTCTCTCTCTCTCTCTCTCTCTCTCTCTCTCTCTCTCTCTCACACACACACACACACACACACA
>JAECUM010032133.1:0-17993 GCA_016617855.1 Megalonaias nervosa
TATCAATTACATAAAGATCAATTACTTTAAATTAAAGATCGATTGCTTGACAGCTTGACAATCCTAAACAAATAAAACTATGTATATGATGGTATCTATCCATAAAACCCTGTCTGTTTATCCCAAAGTTTGTATTCTGCCAAATACAATACTATCCATATTTAACTAGTATGAACGATACACACAATGTGCTCCTTAACGATATGCGATAGACATGTTATATCTTTCGGTAATGGTTGGAAAATGTTTACAACAGACACAAGATATATCTGCTTTCAGTCCGGTAGACAAGAAATTGAAAGTTAAGCTAATTTAGGTGCCTTTTCAAACGATATAAAGTTCGTATATCAAAAGGAAGCAGTATTTAAATAGTGCCAATGAATGGCTGCCATGTCCCAGATATATAAACTTATGTAAGCTGTCTGCATCTGAATACATTAAAGTTATTAGCTAGTTTATACATCGCTATTTGGCAATGCGCATTTCTTTACTTTTGCAATATTTGATCTTATACAGAATCGTCAAAATAAATCTGGAAAAAAACCATGAGACAAATGAAACTGTAATTATGCGTCACATAAACTCATAAAATAAAATGCAAACGACTTATTGGGAGAAACTGCGCACACAGTAAATATCTCAGAAATATAAAGTGTGTTCGGTTTGGGTCTCATGGAGTCAGGTCTGCTCAACTATCATCAAAAAGTTCATCACACCAATTTAAAAATGGCCGGATAATACGTTGAAATATATGCATGAATACATTATTATTCTACTAGGACGGCGCCTTGGACTAATTCTTTCTAACATGTCTTTAGTAGCTAACTTTTGTCCATACGTGTAAACTAAACTTTAAAGATAATATTTGTAAGCATGTTTACTTAGATTGAGTTCAGGACATTGGTTTTCCCCTCGGAAATTCATGGTCTACCTGATGTTTGTCAGGTTGATTTGCTAAAATTTGAGTAAACTGATCTGACCTTATTTATAGTTAGGAGTAATTTTCCATTAAGATGACATAGCATTTTCAGAAAATGGTTATTGTGACACAGATCATGTGGAGATGTATACAATGTTGTTTACGTCAGAATTATTCATTCCTATCTTAACATGTGTAGCGAAGTCAGTCTTTTAGTTCTGGTCACTTATAATTTGAGAGAATTTATTTATTTAAACTATTCATTGGAATTACAAAGTGCTGATTTACTTTTCGGACTAAGTCACTATTTTGGGATTATTGTGAGTTCATTTAAAGACATTTTGGATTTATATCATCGTGATACATCAAGACCGATAGTAAATCTCCACATTCCAGACTTGGCACATCAGAAAATTCAAAGATCTGAATTCATTCGGAACACGACTGAAATTAATTTGGAACACTTTTTTCCTTTTGCACTTGTGATAGAACTTTTAGCATTTTCTGGGATTTATTTCACAATACTGTAAGTTCCTTTTATATTTTAATTTTGCATTCCTGGGAAATACAATATTTGTTGAAATTTACTAAAATTGTTGGTTTTCGCTCTTACTGTTACTTAGCTTAAGACCATAGATTCATAACAAATCTTAATATTAGATTATTTACACCTACAATTTCACGTGTCTTTTGATATCTTCATCAAAAATGGCGTCAAATATGATGTTGGAAGTTAACGATTATATCAGCTGCAATAACATAAGTATACCACTTTTCAACAATAAAGGAACAATATAAAGTTCTTTTTTAGAAAAAAATATGGTAGTCGAGGCTGTTCATTCTCATATTTTTTCATGCTTGAAAAATTAATGAATTATCTAAGGCAAGTTTTTGTTTTGATCAGAGCGAGCCCAATAGTATGAACATATTCAACGAGCTCCAATACACTAATACAAGCAAGGATGCAGAATTTATCGAGACATCTCCAATACACTAATACAAGCAAGGGTGCAGAATTTATCGAGACATCTCCAATACACTAATAGATGCAAGGGTACAGAATTTATCAAGACATCTGAAATACACTAATACACACAAGGGTACAGAATTTATTGAGACATCTCCAATACACTAATACAAGCAAGGGTGCAGAATTTATCGAGACATCTCCAATATACTAATAGAAGCAAGGGTACAGAATTATCGAGACACCTCCAATACACTAATACAAGCAAGGATGCAGAATTTATCGAGACACCTCCAATACACTAATACAAGCAAGGATGCAGAATTTATCGAGACATCTCCAATACACAAATACAAGCAAGGGTGCAGAATTTATCGAGACATCTTGTGTTTTTATGTATTTCTTCATGGAGATCCTTAGCACGTTTATGATATGAATTTAGTTCAATTTTTTCCAACTGTAATATTTGAAACTAAATAAGTCAACTTCAAACAATGACAAACCACAACCAAATAAACAAAAAAAACCCAACATAAACAGTTGAACATATAAACTTGTTACAATCACAAATCCAGTATATAATTAATCGCTATTATTAAAACTTGCTCTATCTATGAAAATGATTATCGACCACCTTGTGAATGCTTCAAGGGAATATTATTTAAGTTACTTCATGGTGAACATGAAACTCGGTCCGATCGACCAAAGGCCGGCCCTGCTTGTGCTGGTGTTGTACTTTACCAACCGTTTACTGTTAAGCCTATGTGTGGAATATTACATTTGTGTTTTATGCGAAACAGAATATTTCGATTAATCGTCACATAATTTAAAAAAAAATATTTTCCAGTGATTTGAGTTCACGTGTAAATATTATTGCAACGAAACATATTTATGGTTATGGTATTATGTTTGCAAATAATTTACACAATGAACCAAGAGAAAACAGGTATACCATACTGTGCCTGGTTTGTACACAGAACAAACCGAACCTCAAAAACTTTTTCATATCCGTTTGAATAAAATTGATATCATAACCTGGCGACTATGCACATCACGTGGGCATGACATGTAAATCAGCTGAATCTTCACTTTCTCGGACGATAGCAATCATGGTAGAGGAAGATGTAAACATAGACAAATAAAGGGATGGGCAATTAATACGCATGCACCCCTATACCAGCTTTGTGTCACAGAACTGCAAATGCTGATTTCAGATTCAGAATGGCACACCCGGTATGAAACTCCACTAGAAAAAAGATAATTAGACGTTTATATGGTATTTTTCTATTCATTTCCACGCAAATCATGGTCACAATCGCCATTTTTTAATTATTATATAGAGGAATGGCCTTATGAAACATGCGCATTTATCAATATGTGAGCTTCATTTACATTGCAGAAGGCTGTTTCACATCCGGTACAATTATTATACAGTATAGCTGCGGTTCGAAAGGGGGTTAAATTAAGCTTGTGCTTACACATGTGTAGTTTGCAGCAAAAAGAACAACGAAATATGTTTGTTGAAAGGAAGAGCCATCCTGTTATCTAATGTGAACGCCTAGTCTGTTAAAATAAATTCTGAAGGCCATCCTGTTATCAGAAGTGAACGATTAGGCTGTTAAAATAAATTCTAAGAGTCCATATATTTATATGCCAATGCAAGAATCTATAGGTTTCAACCAGTCGTCAAACTAGATTACCATAGTTAACCTCTTTTGCCTTGAATTGGGAGAGGCGACGATGATGGCCCAAAGGGCCAGAATACAAGTCCCGAACGGTCGAAGCCGGGCGAGGCTTTAATGGAGCGCTGTGAGCACCCTCAGCGGGGCCCAGGGCAAAGCCTTGGCCGCCAGCAATTTTCCTGCAATTTAATGCCATTTGATGGCTTTTACTGGCATATAAATTCTATCATTCACACAAAACATTCAAGCACCATTTTATTCATGTCTGTCATTTTCACAATGGGCCCATCAATTTCACCGCAAAAATATTGCTGTTAAGCATGTACAGAAACCATATATTTTAACAAAAACGATTTTTATTTATGGACTGTTTGTTTACAAAAATATAGATATATCTAGACAGCAAAACTTAAAGACGATAAGTTTTCCGAGCTTTGAATACCGCGAACTCTTCCATGACTAGTTTTTATCTGACGTAGTCGAAGATAGACGTCTATTTTAACTGGGTTATGCACAGGCGATACTACTATCTCACTCGCTACGAGGGGGGTCCCGAGTGGCCGAGTGGTCTAAAGCGCTCACCGTTACGGATCACTGCCATCTCACCTCTGTCTGCGTGGGTTTGAGTCTAGGATTCGGCCAATATGGGTATGTGAGAAAGCTTGCCAGTAGCTTCTAGTCGATCGGTGGTTCTTTTCGGGATTTTCCCGGGTTCTCCCTCCACCATTGATAATGGCCGCCAAGTATAGCCTACCTTGTGCTGAAAAATGTCTTTAAACCCTACAGCAACAGCAACAACACTCGCTAAGATGCGAAGAGGATTATTAGTGGGATGTTGGGGACGCCGATGGATAGAGTAGCAGATTGTTCGTGAACACACTCTGGCAGCAGAAATGAGCTCGCAAATTCTTGTTACACGGGTGCGTTACGTAATTTCCTGAAAGGTCGGGATTCAAAAGTAAAAATTTATGAACACACAATTTTGGTTATTTTTAAAAAAACACATTATTAGCTATATCCGTTGGGTCTGTGCAGTTTGTTAGGAGTAATGGGTAGAACAAACAACAGAGACCCTGTTCTGCAGGCGCATTATGCTGCGGCAGATCTGGATCTTTGTTGTTTGCAGTTTGACGCGCCTTTTAAGCGAGTACATGCAGTTATGGCATTTTGTTATTAACTCATATTAACCATTTGGTCAAAGCAGTTTTGTTTAGATTGTTGCGTCTAAACCTTTAATTTACCTTCTATAGAAATAGCCTACGTCTTCTGTATTTAACCAATATAATACCACTATTAGAATACTCTCAAGATTGCTTTGGAATAGGTGTATTTTAATCGAATCTGATACATTGGTAAACTCAGACTTGATGTAGGCTTTGAACAGTGAATGGTCTTCCAGTTTGCTGGCAGAAAGTCTCTATATTATGAAACTTGGAGAACCTCCCAACGTTAGAATAAAAAGAACAAAACAACAATAAAAATAGCTGTACACCTGTTACAATATTACGACCGTTGACTCTCTTTTGTACCTATCAAAATGTCTTCCACAAACCATTCAAAATTCAACACAATGCAATTTGAGTCGATGGAATAATGATGTAACACCTGCAAATTGGAAGCCGAGGTAGCTCAGTGGATAGCGTGCCGGACTCATGACCGTAAGAGCGTATGCTTGAATCCTAAAATCAGACCAGCCAAGGGCAGCTTCGTCGTATTTCCTTGGGCAAGGCACTTTGCTCCAACTGCCTTGGCAATAAATAAACTACTTGTGGTGCTGTGCTGTAAAACGCCAAACCAAACCAAACCAAACCAAACCAACCCAAACAAGTAAATCGTTTCGAATAAAAAATGAGCATCTTATGAGATCTACAACTAAAATATGGAATAATGTGGCGGAGTGTAGCCGATCCTCTAAATCTTTTCCTTCTTTCAAGAGGTCGCTCTATGTAAATCATTAATGCCCATATCAAGCATTCTTTCTCTTGGCAGAGTCTTCAATATTGTATTTTCCAGACACCTATTGAGTCACCCTGTTTCGAATGTGGACATTTAAAACTCTGTGGAAATGTCTTATGTCCTTGACTATATACAAAGATCTGAGACTTAATCTTTTCACTTCAGTCAGGGAGTGTTGGGTGCGTTGACGAAGGAGGTTTCAGACAAAGAAATGAAGTTATTTTCAGGAATGTACAAGTATTACTAAATCGCCGTGGAAGAGTTTCAAGTAAGTAAAATCAATGGGATGCATACACTGTTTCAAATACTACAAATATTTATACTTTACAAATAGTTCAATGTTACTCTATAGCTGTATGTTTAATGGTGTCTTATGGCCGCTTAAGGAAAAGATAGCTATTACATCCAGGTCTCCATCAGAGGTACAATCTAGCCAGTCTCGCAAGAGAAGCTGTATTTATCCATTACAATATATACAATGATGCGTCTATTTTGTGCAATAGGAGGATGTCGATTAAAAAGTTGCAGACGATCGGATAATGATATGCTTTTAATGTTAAGTATATCTCTTATACAGACACAAAAATGCTTGGAAAAGGTTGATCGTATGTCTATGCGCGCAGATGTCATGTCAATGGAAGAGTTGCACGATTTTGGTCATCTGTTGAGATTTTTAGAATTTGAATTAAATAGATTTGCTGACGGTTAAATCCGAGAAAAATTGTTTTGCAACATGCCATTTCAACTCTGAGATTTGTTGTCCGATACCAGCTTCCTTTGTAGGACTTAAAACGAATCTACTCGAACTCCAGCCTCGACCCCTTAACCCGTACAATTAGCTAACAGTTTTCAAAACGCCAGATAGCTTGCATACAAAACTGACAAATCTTAAAGCAGTCCTTTCAAATCACCAGCCAAATTGGTAAGTAGAAAAGAAGACATATATTGTTTCTATATAATTATCGTATATTGGCAACCTCAAAAACGGAATACATGTACATTCAATCATGGCCCAGTACCGATAGTTACAGATCGACTTTTTAATGTTCACACGAAGATAGTGTTCATTTCCTTAATCTCAAGATAACAAAATTCCAACAAAAAGACGGATTTATAATTTTGACAAATCAGAATGAGCGTACTTTTTCTCGAGCTATTTGAGGGTCACATTTATTTCTCCCAAACACAATCCTCTGAAAAGTAAATGGCTCGTCCTTGACATTAATCATTTATTGCTTCAGCAACATCATTATGCTGGTTATGACGGTAATAATAATGGCAATGGAGGCAGAATCACACTATAAATATGCTGTGCTGATTGCTGTTAACCCGTCCTGCAATGCCTTTGCAATGTCGTGTTCAGGTTTACTGGCCGCGATATAGATTGTTGACTTGTACTTCTATAGTATACCCGGAAGTAACGCTATGACGTCACGACATAGTGACCAAAAGCGGCCATTATTTATCCTTTTTATCATTTCATTAACCTACCTGTGTTAGTCTTTCCTTTCCTTACACTTGTTAAAATGACACAGAAAAATGAGTTATTTGTACACGTTAACAAAATATGCATTGAACTCTGTATGTGGTAGGTGGACGACTTATGTACATGAACCTCCACTCCATTAAAAGGCAACTATTGCTCAGAAGACGAAAGTTTACAATGTTTTGTCACGAATCTAATAATGTTAAAATGTTTATTAAATTGTAAATGTTCTTTGCATGTCGAGAAGCAATTTATTTCCGCAATGATCTTATCTCCATTTTTCCCATTATAAGCTCCTTGACTTGACTGACACAGAAAACTATCAAAAGGCATATTGATGAAAACATATCAACTTACATCATCTCAGTCCAGTCTTTATGAATAAAAGGTTTATTAACAATAGTTGCTATATTTCACACTCGTCATATGCTGTTTAATTGCAAGTCTTGTTTCCTTGTCAGTCCACTAATTTCATTTAGGTCTTTCGTACATGTTATATGTTGTAATTATTTATTAAAGACCGAATCTAAAAGTTCACAATATGCATTGTTTTAAAATTTCATACTCAAATGTAGCATAGGACTCGTAGGAACGAAACCGCATAATACTCCTTTTCGTAAAGGATGTCATTATAATTTTCTTTCCGTTTCATGCATGAACGTTCAGCTTCTGGCAACAAATTTTAATGAAACCTTTATAAGAATCCATTCAGTGCTTTTAGTACTAGCAATTTTTATTAGCTTCTTTGATCAATCTTCACATATTCTCAGATAGGTGGAACAGAAATTTGCACCTCATATACTCGACTATAAGTCGAGTCCAACTGCAAACTGTGCAGACCCAGATCTGCTGTCGAATAATGAGCAGGCAGATCTGGGTATGTGCAGTTTGTTAGGAGTAATCAATTGAACAAGCAACACAGACCCAGATATGCAGCTGCATTATGCTACAGCAGATCAGGATCTTTGTTGTTTGCAGTTTGACTCGATTTATAAGTTAGTATATACGGTACATCTTGTACTACAGCGACAAAAGTCACTAAGTTTGAACGCGGGTTCATGATAGCCAAGTTGCATAAAGTGTGATGGTTCACTTAATTTGCCAAAATTATGGAAAGGTCGGAAATACGCTTAATGTTAATATAAAATGCTCTGATGTTCCTGTTTCTCAATAACCTGCCTTAGAAAATATTAGCAATTTAGTTCGAAAGATTTTGTTTGCAGATCAGTAAAAAACATACAGACACCGTCTATACTCGCTTATAAGATGAGTCAAACTGCAAACAACAAATACCATTATATTCCGCAACGTAATGCGTCTGCAGAACATTGTCTGTGATGTTTGTTTTATTGACTACTCCTAACAAACTCCTAACAAACTGCACGCACCCAGATCTGCCGGCGCATGATGCGTCGGCAAATCTGAGTATGCAGTTTGCGGATGGAATCGACTTATAAGCGAGTATATACGGTAGATAGATCGATAGATTACAGTGTAGAGATGCACATTCAGATTTAAACATTTCCAAGGTATTTTTTGAAGCAGCTGCAACAAATAATAATTAGTCTACATTCTGACTGGTTGCGTCCTCCTTGTATATTTTAATGAAAATTATCTAATATCATTGGATTATAAGTATTCCCAGAATTTAGGCTCATTAGAGAACATTAAGTAAATACTCAATAAAAAAAAATCAAATTTCACACCATCATATAAATGTGGTTCGGTTGATTAGAATGGTACAGGTCCGATTAAGACTCCAGTCAGCCATCATTTCTTATTTTACCTTGTCTCTTCTTTATTCGAAAATGTGTAGAGTATTGGTCATCTGAGCGAGTACAGTCACCTATTGGTCATCTGAGCGAGTACAGTCACATATTAGTCATCTGAGCGAGTACAGTCACATATTAGTCATCTGAGCGAGTATAGTCATATATTGGTCATCTGAGCTAGTACAGTCACATATTGGTCATTTGACTGAATGCATATTTTCCTATCAATGTGTTTCAAAGGTGTAAGTATAAAGAATAAGATAATGATAGACAAAAGAAAGAAAGAACACGGAAAAAGAAGGGAAGAAACAAGATACAAAGATATAATGAAATGAAAGATTTGGAAAATTTCAAAGTAAAATTAATTAAAATACACCGTGTTAGTAGCGTTACCATGTGGTTGGAGTGGGTGGGATGTGTTTGTCGACGGCAAAGTTATGTAAATTCGTACATTGGCCCATGTATTCATCTATCGTCTTTAGTTAAAACTGATTAAGTCGTACCTTTTATATACATTTCAACAAATAAGTCATTGTTTGGTGTAATTTGTTTTATTGTATTAACACAAAGGTTATCAATCAATTTTTTGCTGCTTATCGACTTGATATTGAGACTTTGATTGGGTCATAAGGTTAGCTTTTATGCAATGGTTTGGTTTAAATAGATACACGTGTAGCATTGTGCATTAAGTTTAATTACCTGACAAGAAGTCTTTTCTTTATCAGAGGTAGTTAAGATACGTTTATAGGAACAAAATAAACCTGACCCGGTTCACTGATTTAAAGGTATTTCACAACCATGTTGAATCATATTTGCAGATTGCGTTCTTTGGGATGAATGTTTGCCAAGCGTTAGCATTCTGTCTGTACTCGCTTGTAAGTCGAGTCCAAGCGCAAACTTCACAGATCCATCGCCATCGCATAATGCACCGACAGATTTGGTCTATTCAGTTGGTTACAAGTATTCAGTAGAAATAATAATAATAATAATAATAATAATAATAATAATAATAATAATAAACAGCATAGGCCGTATCTGACAACGTAAAAAGGTACGGCGTATTAGGTTCTATGTAGTTTGTAGTTAGATTTGACTTATAAGAGATACCTGTACGTATTTAACAAATGTCCAGTAAATAGGTGGTAAAGGAGTTAGGTTGAAAACATAATCATAGTTTATATTTGTCATGTTTTGTGTCTTTCTAATTCCTCAAAGAACCATAAAAGTATACTTGTAGACCACATGATTGAAAAGGAAACAATGTACAAACTATGTCTACATATGTACTCTGAAATATGAAGAAAAGCTCATCACCAGCACTTAAAACTATCGATTCAAACTTAGGTTTTCTAAATTAAATCAAAAGCTTAAATCGATCAATGAAACCTACCCATGCCGTCTATAATAATCAGTCCAAACCTGGGTGTCACCAACTTCCAGTAATATGACCGGGTGAAAGTAATAAATCCGATTTAAACTTAACAGAGCAAATGTCTTTACTCGAGACTTAACTTTAAGACTTACGTTGCTGAAATAAGGGGCTAGATTCAACTGTGCAATATTTTTCATTGTGTATATTATTGTTGTTTCCTGCTGTCTCTATTGACGAAGGAAGACGTCCTAATTCAGTTTTGGAAAATTGTCCTGGTGAGTTACTTTATATCATTGCCAATGTAACTATCTACACGTACGTAACTGAATACCAGCGGTAGATAGTAAGAGAAGACCATTGTATTGCATTTGATATCCATAACAAAGTCTTAATCCTTATAGTCTATAAAATCGGATCATTTCAAAATATATAGCTTCATTTGGTGAAAAGAATATTATTGCATTAAGACTTAAGACTTGTATTGAGTGGATTAAGACTGTATATCATTTTTTTAAAAGAAACATTTAAAAATTGACTGAAAATCTTTGTATTGAGAATTAAATGAAACAAGGTTTAAAAAAAAATCTTTCTCTTTTGCAGCAAGTTATAGGCATTGTCGTAGTCTACATAGTAATTGACTACATTTTGGCATAAAATTCATCTAGAAAAAGAAATTCTCGTCTCTAAAATTATTCTTACAATCCTGTTTTTTTCTAACAGTAATTGCCTGCGGACTAGCTATTATAACTGCTTGTTCCCCACAGAGAAAAGGTTTGAAATTCACCCGCCATTAGCATATTTCGAAAGCTTACATTACAAATTCATGTTGATGTTTTGGTTTCTTTGTCGAAATTTACTTCTAATGAATTCGACGTGGGCTAACTGGATTCTACATCCTTTTGGAGTGTGTGTGTGTGTGGGGGGTCTAACTTCATTACAATATTAAATGCAACTTACAAAAATAGTTTCTTGAAACGGTACAAAATTAGATTGTAATTTATAATCTGTTGAATACTTCCAGTCCTTTCCACTAATCTTTTAAGCAAACTGTACTAAATTGATAAAAATGACCCACATTTAGCAATTACAGACATCAACATGGTTATATTATTTAGTAATTATTCATTCGTTCTAACTGTATCACAAATTCTCAGTAAGTAGAGCATGAGACTCGAAGAGAAGCAGTTTGGACTCTTGACGAGAAAAGTAAAAGTATGCTCAGTGACTCTTCCCAAAGTCAACACATGACACGAGCTAAATATAATGTCCATTTCTTAATGTTTATTTATTCAACGATGTTTATAAATTTTAATTATTGTAAAACAATTCTATTAAGTTTGTTTATTTTCCTTTATATGCATATTCGTTGTCACAACTCTATGGTCTGAAACTAAGTAATAGAAAAGAACGAAAACTACAAGTTTAGTCAAATTTAAAAAATATATTAATTTTCTTAGATTAGCACAAAGGCAAATATAATATCTTAATACGCAATAAATAAAATATGGAACAACCAAATAATCGCAAACAAATCGCGAGATATGGAAAATATGGACCAGATAAGAGTGATATATGCACGAAACAAGGTTTGTGTTAATAATAATTGTTCCATACGACTTGGACTGAAAGTGCAACGTTTGTAAAAATTAAAAAGCTGACAACATTCTGGATGCAAGGATATAGTCTATAGCTCAAAAATCTAACACTTGGCTTTTTACAAAACTATGAAAATATTCCTATATTGTTGCAATAAATAACTGGAAGACATTTAAACACAAAGCAACTTTAGATCTTTTAAAGTGTTTTAAATCACACATTATCAATGACGCCTAAACCTCACCAATAATGACTCAGTGTGAATATGATCTGTGAATGCACTGATCCATAATCCGGCTAAAGTTTTAGAAGTATGAAAACAAGTAAGAAAAAAATGTTGGCACTGCTGACTCTTACAATGTGTAATGCTCTTGACTGCATATTTGTGTTTTATCGTAACGTTACAGGGATTGCACTCGATTTGCTGTGTACACACCCTAGGCGACCGCAAAAAATGAATTTTAGTCTGAAACGGTTGCTCACCAGAACCAATTGTTATTATTACATTCTCAAACAATAAAAAGTTTAATTACATATACACGGGAAAGCTGTACTCAGGCAGAACTTTGACGGATTTAAGATTTTTCTGTCCCTAGAAACTATCAGTGTTGCTGCCCTCACCAGCTTTAAATACTTTTACGCTATTGAAATTATGGCAGATTTCACTAGAGCCTTCCATATTTTTGTTATTTATTACAAGATAAATAAATTAATTTATTTTAACAAATCCTAATTTTCATTCCTTAAATCTGCCGCCCATGATTGTCAACGCCCTAGGCAGCTGCCATGTCGGACTAATGGAAAATCCGCCATTATACTCAAGCAGCATCAATTTCACCAGCCCAGCATAAAACTCACTGTCAAAAGATAAAGCAGCCATTAACTCACTAAATTCCTAAATTACATAACTGTTGTATTATATCAGTCAAACATTTTTCTTTGACAGCAACAAACAAGTCGCTTGTAAGAACAATTCTGTAGCAAAAGAGAGAAGTATAAGCTGCACCTCATTGATAGTTTGAGAGAAAAATAAGAAGCAGATAGTGAACCTATTGGAAAGAATTAGAAAAATAATATGCATTGAAACGCATAAGCACGATCTCGGCTTGCAAGTTTTTTTTTATAAGCACATCGGATTCTTATTTTAATCAAACCTATCGACAAAAACTCTTCGAAATAAACCGTAGGTTTTGGGAAACAGTAAACGAGAGAAATCATACCCTTTAAATCCAGCCCATTAACTCATAACACGACATAATTTCTCCATATTCTGCTCGATACACCTTTTCCACAATTATGAATCTATACGGCAAAGGGTTAACGAAGATAATGTGCTTGCAGTTCAAATTCACATACAGTAGGAAAGTGCTCGATTTATATTTCAATAGGCTTCTTTTTTTCTTATTCTCTTTTTCTGTCTATCTCACTATCATTTCTAGTGATGATTGCCAACATGACGTGTTTGAAACCTTTTATCAACCTTTAGAAGGATATCTGATGGTCTGATCACCTGTAATATGCTTGGAAAAAGCAGAATGAGCAACAACTCATATTTGGAAATTAGTTCATAATACTTCCCACTTTGATAGGGCATAATCAGTCGATGGCTATTACAGTGTCTTTCTTCATTAGAAACTATAATGAGGAAAATAAAAGACAATGTCGTTGTTTGGTAGCAAGTTACTACTGTATACTGCACAAAATCCATAATGTTTACTCGAAATGACCACGCAATCAATACGCTACTAATTTAGTGGCTGAATGGCTCGTTCCTGAATGGCGTTACAGATATCGCAAGACGGCCTTAATCAAGGGTGGTAATGTTGGCGTCTATTTTGAAAAGTTTATATTTTCATTAATTTTAATGATAAACTTAAGGAACCATGTTGCTGCGAATTTAAATGAGAAACGGATGTTTGAATTACACATACAATTCTACCATTTTCTGGATTTCAGAAAAAAACCCACTCTAAATAAACACACACACACACACACACACACACACACACACACACACATTAATAGTGTGGTATACCGTTTATACCGTATCAATATGCATTCACTTAACATCATAATTAAGACACAAACTGCTAAGGAAATGCCATTAGATCAAGTAGGATTTATATAGCAATAAAGAGATCCTATCATATAAAGTGGACGAGCAGTACTTGAGGCAGTAATTACGGATATTTTCATGTTACCGTAACTTTTCAACATAACAAATGGACGTGTAATTGTTTGATTCCATGCCTATATTAGGCAGTCATGGTTCTCCTCTTGTTCCCATTATGTGTGTGTAAGGGACGAGGAAGTGAATTGGAGTCCCCTTTATTTTTAAGAAAAAATACAAAATAAGTTGACCATAAAGGTGAACAGACTTGACTGTGTACACTGAAAACCTTATGAATACTGATTCTGGACTCGTGATTCCAGACTTACCTATCTGAGTGTATTTTGTCTACCATTTAGAGCCAATTATATGTAACCAAGCAGTAAAAAATGGTTTATGGTAATAGCGTGACCATAGTAGGATGTGTTTCGGTTAAGATGCATTGGCTTCGCCTGTAAAGAAGTATTGAACTGAAATGGTGCTCCAATCAACCAACCCTAACCCTTCTCTCTCTCTCTCTCTCTCTCTCTCTCTCACACACACACACACACACACACACACACACACACACGTGTCTGCAATATGCAAAAATGCATAAATACATCAAATAAATATTTGATGATAGTTATGATTAGTTTGTTAGGTGACGAGATATTTACCCCATCGTTATTAACAAACTAAAGATAACAACTGTAAGCGCTTAGTAAGTTTCTGGAGTTGGCAAAACAAAACAAAACAAACAAAAGCATGTAGCCTTGCATTTGCATAAAATTACTAGTCAGATAAAGTAAAAGGGTTTACATTTTCAAATTTTTAAATTGTATGCATTTCTGCTGATTAGATACAAATTCGTGATGAAATAAAATTATATATTCACGGTTCTCGTACCGATGTTGTGGAAGGAGACCAAATGTGTAGGCTTGTTATTGACCATACACTTACTCCCCCATATTAAATAATTGAGGGACAAATGAAAAAATCCCTGGATTTATTACTATGCATGGCAAATATAGACCATTGAGCAGACAGGAACCTATTATTCTTGTCATAGAGTATATTAGTAAGATCTAAACTTTGCTACCTGAAGATGACTGACCTCAGTTCCGGCCCAACAATATAGATGACCTAGGCGGTCGTAGAGGGCCCCAGGCTTCAAGGATGCATAGCAAGTAAATGGAAGGAATGTTTTTTTTTTCGGAAGAAGGGGGCGTCAAAGTCTTAATTTGCCTAGGGCGGCCAACGCCCTTGGGCCGGCCCTGATTGACCCTATACAAATTAAGACTCTGTCAGGGATCAGTTAGAACGTACCCTTTGGAAAGCCTCCATGGTGAGGCAAGCAAACCAGAACTGTATCTCAGATGAACGAAATTTGCTCTTCATTATGTTACCGAACTGTCCTCTGATCCATTTTATCCCGCATTTGATGTCATCATTAGGCGGAAATACCAAACCTTATACGCCTAGAAACCAAAGTGCATTCCACCTTTAGGAATATGAATTCGTTCTAAGTTTGTTTAATCTGATACAGATCCAAGTATATGCAATCTATTCTACGTCAACAACAGATAAGCTTAAACAGAGTTCAGAAATGGTCAACCAAAATGAGTTTACAATTTCGAGATGTAAAACAGCACGCATGCCTGCCCATCACATATAATTCTTGGCAATCCAGACACTTGTCTTATTCATGCTGTAGAGGAGGCCCTGAAATACAACTTTTATCCACCTTTGAAGTAATTCCTCCTCGCTTCTAAACAATAAATTCAGTTTTGGAAATATCCCTTATGTGTCGCAAAATTACCACTTGTTCTAATCAACACCACAGAAATTATATTAGATCTTTGCCAATTCAAAGAGTCCTCAACAAAGCCTCCACTTTTTCAAGACTACATTGAATGGAATATAGATCTCCAGTCGTAATCACACGCATCTGCATAAAGAGGATTCGAAAGACAGAAACAAAGATGGGGATGTCATTGCAACGCCTTATGGTACCATCTCAAGTCTGTTACCGGATGAAACCGTTTTTCTTTTACTGCAAAAATTGCACTCATAATTAAAGCTTTGAAATGAGTTAAGAATCCCAAAATCATGTTTAGTCATCGTTTTGGATTCCCTTCCCACATTAAAAGTCTTGCAAAACCTTTAATCTGATAAATCGTGAATATTCTACAGGCTGAGAAACTGATTCTGTAATGTTAGCGGCCTGATCACATTGGCATAAAAGTTAATGAAAGGGTAGGTCATGCACCCAAAGCTGTCTAGTAGTCAACCGTTTACGAATGGAATAATCCATATCCTGATTGTGAATATTATATAATTAGCATGTTCGTTGCACTTGAAAACAAATGTGGAAACTCCCCAAATAAACTTCAAAATATCACAGTTGCTATTAGAGAATAGCGTCCCTCATATTGGTAAAATCAAAAGGATGAGGTGGTTTTGTGTATCGGAGACTTGTACCCCGTGAGACATAAATATTTTGATCTAAACTCCATCAAGAAATTGTATGATGTTGCACCACCTGAGAAAATATTGAACTTTTAGAGAGAATTCGGTTTATACAATAGATTGAAATCGTAAATTTTATGGATTTGCATGCACTACATACATCTTTAATTTTGTATACATTTTACAGAATTTTCAAATCTTTTTCTGTTATATTTTATCTTGTTGCACTTCATATCTGCATTGCTATGTTTTGCTTTTTAATTGTTCATTGTATATTTTTTCGGAAACTTACCTTTAGTTTGTACCATAAAGCAACTATTGCTCTGATGTGCCATCAAACGCTACTTCATTGTACAGCCAGAGTGTTCTCATAAAGAAGCTTTTAACAGCAATACTGCAAATACTGCAAAATTATATATTGCCAAATCTAAATCTTCGTTATGAGCCCCCATCCCTCCATTTACAAATTCAAAATGTCTTCAATTCATCTAAAGTATATGCAGTGAAATCAGGCCTCCAGTCATGGCCATACGTCCAGTTACTGAAGATGCGATAGAGACAATGTTGAAGCTGCCGTTACGAGATCCCAAGGCACCAACCACTGCTGGTTACCTAATAAAGCCTATATTTTTACCCCAAAAATTACACCAGTGGTAAAATCTTACAATTATATTAAAATCTCTAATTAAACCCAAATTTCATCATCTTTTCTGATTCGCATTCCACACTGAAAGCCATGCAAAAGAAATTAAATCTTGCAACTTGTAGATTTCCAAATCTTCCAGAAAACGATTTGCTCATGCACTCTGTAAAATGTTATATGTACTGTTGGTTGCCTAATTGCATTCCGATTAATCCTGAAGAAAGAGCATGTAAAGTAGCCGAACCAAATCTGTAGTCACGCTTTTACGATTGAAGATCCCAGATTGACTCAATATATTATATAAATCAGCATCTTCTATATATTTGACAAAGAATGGGGAATGAAACATACAATCAATCTTTGGAACATCAAACGCACCAATGGAGAGTGACATGTGTTTCGACTCTATGGTCTCAAACTAAGTAACAAAAAGAGAAAAACCAACATGTTTGGTAAAATTCAACAAATAGTTTATTTCCCGAGAATACAAAGTAACAATTTAAAAGGAACTTACAATATTGTGAATTAAAACCTAATTAATCCTAAACGTTCTATCACAAATCCAAAAGTATACAGAATTCTGAATGAATTTCAGCGGTGTTCTGAATGAGTTCTAATCTTGAATGTCGAGATGTACCAATAGTCTTGAATGTACCGATGTACAAACTGTCTTAAAGTATGACAATAATACAATCCAGAATGTCTTTGAATGAGTCCTCATTTATCGCAAAATAGCTTTTGAGTCCAAAAGTTAATGAGCAAGTTGTACTTCCAATGAATATTTTTTAATATAAACTGTTCGTCTCAATCATACCTGAGCACAACAGACTGAAATTAAAGGAAGAATGAATAATCTTGTTGATCCCAATTTTGTATACTTCACCGACAGCATTTTTGGAAGAAAACAAAAAACCCACCTCAATCATGTTAATGGAAAATTACACCAAACTGTAAATAAATTCATTTCTAGAAACTTCTAAGGTCATAATCAAGGCTAGGTCTTTAGCTCACACCCAAGTTAATGTATATATATATATAT
>JAECUM010032134.1:0-39939 GCA_016617855.1 Megalonaias nervosa
TATATATATAGATAGATAGATAGATAGATAGATAGATGGATGGATGGATGGATGGATGGATGGATGGATGGATGGATATAATTCAAATTTTATACAAAGCTTTATTAGTAAGGCCATTGAGGTACAAAGTACGTAACCGATGAATCAAGTAAGTTTCTTTCATCAGTCTGTTCATCTCTCCATGCACAATATCGACTGGCGTGAAAGACAAATCTGGTAAAGAGTGATTATTTGTGTTAACATGTACTGAAACGAAGCTTAAAAATGCATGCGCCTTTTATGTTAACACGGTGATTATTCATTCTCTTAGGAACTTGCTGAAATGTTTGTCCAACATAACGCATGTTAAATTTTACTAGGTTTCAAATAAATTACATTAGTTGATATGCAGTCAGTGTTATAACATTGAGAAAATGTTCTTTATTGTATTGGAGCTACTAAAATAAGCATTTTCTACAATATTTGTGCATTGAGAGCATCAATTTTTGTTAGATTTAGATCATGAGAAACGTCTTTTTATATTTTCTATCTGTTTAGGTCTGATAAAATAATGAAGCCAATTCCTAAGTCTTAGATACGCTTGCTTTGGGATTTTTTTTACGCTGGTTTGATTTGATATGTTGAGGAGAATCCAATATTTATTAATCATAAGGCTTATCTTTTGATAACGAAGCGTCGTTATTAAGGAAGTAATTATACGTTTCTCTTTCGTACAATCTGTTCTTTTACAGCAACATTTTGAGTAAGAATACGGGATTTATTCAAAGCTGAATCAATTACGTCTATATAATAATTAATTCCTGCATTGGAAGTGGAATTTTAATTCATTCGGATAATTTTGTAATTGACAATCATTTGAAAAGATACGCCGGTATCTCTTCGCTTCGCAATAAGGTATTTTTTTTACATTATCCTGGATGACAAGACTAATATTCCACATAATGTTGGACATTAGTTTATTTTAAAAGAACATTTGTAGAGATAGCATCTTGGAGTTTTTTATTACCTTTACATCTAAAAACGATACGTGTGTAACTGATGCAGTGTAAGTAAATTTAAATGTGTTCTGAAAATTATTTAGGCGACTTATACATTTGTGTAGTTCTTGTTCTGAATGGTTCCAGGTCATAAACATGTCATCTAAAAGTCTTAAAAACAGTGGGATTAAACTTATCCTTTTCTAATTTACTCATGAAAAGGGAAGCGTATGAAGTTTCCATAGGATTGCCTATTCCTTACCCATTATTTGGATGTCATTTGTACTATTAGATAAACCTGCAATGCTAATTTTCCAGGATAATATTTATTATCTTACAAATATCATCGCTCGATACTTTATTATTTTTAGGACTGTTGTCAAGAAAATATCTACACCCCTCAATGCCATTTGCATGCGGGAAGTATTGTATACTATGATATTATATGTACCGATACGAGGTGGAATTCAGAAACATCTGTGGGATGGACCTCAACGTTTTAATCAAATTAGTAAATTCTGTAACGTTCTAACGAATTGATTCATTAAAGGATGCAAAACGATCGATACATTTGACGGGTTCTCCGTATATGAACTACAACCCGACATAATTAGTCATCCTGGATTATTCAAAGGTAGAGCATGGTCAAGACTTTTATGAGTTTTGAGCAATAGAAGAAATGAGGTGTACGTATTTTGAGGGTGACTATCAAATCCTTAAAATACGGAAATATTATTCCGAGAGATTTCTTTTACGCATGCGAAATTGTTCGATTTAATTTATAATTTAGTTAACTTTTCTGCAGTACTTTTCAGCATGTATTTGACTTGCAACGTCTTTAACTTAGTCTTACTGATTCATAATAATAATAATAGTGTTTGCGTTATCAACCTTTTCAATAGGTATTCTCTTGTCATTTAATAATTAATTAGATTATGCAAAGAATCTATTCTACGTTAGAACTTTAGAATGTTACTATAATGTCGGTTTTGAGGACTATCCTTTAATATTCCTTGTTTGATAGCCTCGATGTAAAAATGTAAATGGCAGTCACGTCCCCCAGCTGGAGCAAAAGATGATTTAATTTATTGAAATAACCCATATTCTTTGAATTAAAAGAATTTCGATTCACACTTAGAAGTATTGTCTGCTTTATGCTAAAAAATCTTTTAATTTCAGGCATGTAGAAAAATTAACTTTTAATCAGATAATTTAATTTTTTCACGACATTTTGGTTGGGGACGAAACTTTAGTCCTTTACTGAGAATTATATAGTCACTGTCACTTCAGTTTCTACGTAAGAGATTTAATACAATATCCTGACCTCTCTGAAATTGTTTCCGCCTCTTATTTTCTTTCATTCCACTATCGCCTATATTTGATTGTCTGAATTCTTCTACTCCCTTGTCCTGCGAAGTTTTGACTGTCTGGATTATTGTACTCCTCTGTCTTGCGAAGTCTAGAATGTTTAAATTCGTCTAGCCTTTTGTCTTTGCAAATCTTGAAGAAGACTATTTTATATAAGGTTGGTCAAAGACATAAAGACTACTTATTGTACAGGTCATAGCTGAGGTCCCTCCAACAGTGAGCATGCAAGTTACAGGGCATAAACGTATGTCTTCTTTAGCTGGTGATAAGATTGGTAGTAACTATACGTAAACATATGCATCTTGAATTTCCTCAAAATGTACTTTGGTAGTTCTGCAAATCCTAAAGGCATGACCGATGTCATGGAAAACCTAATACACATCGAAAATGTACTGGAATTCGATTACATCTGAAATCACCTTATCCTTACTACACTGAACTGACCCAAGGTAGTGCATTATTACTCAGAAAAACTCTTTCCTATTTTCCCATACAAATGCAATAACCTATAAATACGAATTATCTCTGTTTACGTGATTTGTCTTTCACGCCAATCGATACTGTGCGTCGGGAGGTGAACAGACTGATTAAACAAATTTACTGGATTCATCGGACTCCACTTTATGAATGAAAACTTTGTCAGAGACATATATCGCTACGATTTATACAAGATATATGGCCACCAGTGTACCATGTACTAGGATGACACCATTCCTACGGAACGGAAGAAATGTGTAAAGAAAGAAGTGAGACGAACAGGCGAACAGGTACAGGACTGAATAGAATAGATACGACTGGTTGATGTAGCTTATATGAACCTGGCTATTGGTACAATTCTGGAACTACTGCATAACAGAGAGAGAGAGAGAGAGAGAGAGAGAGAGAGAGAGAGAGAGAGAGAGAGACAGACAGACAGACAGACAGACAGAGACAGAGAGACAGAGACAGAGAGAGAAAGAGAGACAGACACACAGACAGACACACACACAGACAGACACACACACAGACAGACAGACAGAGGCTGAGGCTGCTATAAGTGTGTCATATTGAAGATTCAAGAGTCATAAAAAGAATGGATCCCGTATAAACAATTATTGATGTTGAAGGAGCTCTACAGTTACAAGGCTGCTGGAACTATTGCTTTCTATCTACTCGTTCTGTAACAAGTGCTCTCCCCACAGTCACTACATGATAGTGAGAATCGTATAGGGTAGACGATTAAAAGATGGACTGGAGAAGATTACAAACAGTAAGGGTGAATTCTGTTCTGACTCCACTATCCATCAACTCTGCCTAATGTTCAATTCTTATCTGTGGAAAAATAAATGATATAAAGGTCGAAGGAAGAGGGAGAAAAGAGAAATAGGATAGGGAGAAGAATGAATACACAGATAGAAGAAACTAGGTCATTGATGCCACTTACCATACCACCATGACAATGATCGGTTGCCAGAATATAAGTTACTAACCTGAATGGGTTCTTAAATAACGCACAAAGATAAAACTAAGAATTTTATTATAGGCTACATAAACTTATAACAGGCAATAAATTCAGTCACATATCTTAACAAAAGAATTTATTTATTTCATTATTACTTGGAACAATATCTATCCTTATTAGTGTCGTATAAAATTTTGAATAATCGACTGAATGAATGGAAAATCAAACAATGTCTATGCTCCTTTAAGTCGTATAAAATTTTGAATAATCGACTGAATGAATGGAAAATCAAACAACGTCTATGCTCCTTTAAGTCGTATATCATTTTCAATAAACCACTGAATGAATTGTAAATCAAACAATGTCTATGCTCCTTCAAGTCGTATAAAATTTTCAAACATCCACTGAATGAATTCTAAAACAAACAATATCTATGCTCCTTTAAGTCGTATAACATTTTCCATAATCCACTGAATGAATTGTAAACCAAACAATGTCTATGCTCCTTTAAGTCATATAAGATTTTGATTATTCGAATGCATGATTTGTAAATCAAAATATATCTATGCTCCTTTAAGTCGTATAAAATTTTCAATAATCCACTGAATGAATTGTAAATCGAACAATATCTATGCTCCTTTAAGTCGTATAAAATTTTCAATAATCCACTGAATGAAATGTAAATCAAGCAATATCTATGCTGCTTTAAGTCGTATTAAATTTTCAGCAATCGACTGAATGAACTGTAAATCAAACAATGTCTATGCTCCTTTAAGTCGTATAAAATTTTCGACTGAATGAATTGTAAATCAAAGAATATTTATGTTCCTTTAAGTTGTATAAAATTTTAAATAATCGACTCAATGAGTTGTATATAAAAAAGTCTATGCTCCTTTAAGTCGTATAACATTTTGAATAATCGACTGTATGAATGTTAATCAAACAATATCTATGCTCCTTTACGTCGCATAAAAGTTTCAAAAATCCACTGAATGAATTGCAAATCAAACAAAACCTACGCTCATTAGCGTCGTATAAAATTTTGAATCATCGACTGAATGAATTGTAAATCAAACAATGTCTATGCTCCTTTAAGTAGTATAAAATTTTGAATAATTGACTGAATGAATTGTAAATCAAACAATATCTATGATCCTTTAAGTCGTATAAAATTTTGAATAATCGACTGAATGAATTGTAAATCAAACAATGTCTATGCTCCTTTAAGTAGTATAAAATTTTGAATAATCGACTTAATGAATTGTAAATCAAACAATATCTATGCTCCTTTAAGTCGTATAAAATTTTCAATAATCTACAGAATGAATTGTAAATCAAACAATGTCTATGCTCGTTGAAGTCGCATAAAATTTTCAACAGTCCACTGAATGAATTGTAAATCAAACAATGTCTAGGCTAATTTAAGTCGTATAAAATTTTTAATAATCCACTGAATGAATTGTAAATCAAACAATCTCTATGCTCGTTTAAGTAGCATAAAAGTTTCAATAGTCCACTGAATGAACTGTAAATCAGGCAATATCTTTGCTGCTTTAAGTCGTATAAAATTTTCAATAGTCCACTGAATGAATTGTAAATCAAAAAATACCTATGCTCATTAGAGTCGTATAAAAGTTTCAATAATCCACTGAATGACTTGCAAATCAAACAATAACTATGCTCCTTTAAGTCGTATAAAACTTTCAATAATCACCTAAATGAATTGTTAATCAAACAATATCTATGCTCCTTTAAGTCGTATCCATTTTTCAATAATCCACTGAATGGATTGTAAACCAAACAATATCTATGCTTATTTGTGTCGAATAAAATTTTCAATAATCCACTGAATGAATTGATAATCAAACGATATCTATGCTTCTTTAAGTCGTATAAAATTTCCAATAATCCACTGAATGAATTGTAAATCAAAGAGTATCTATCCTCCTTTAAGTCGTGTAACATTTTCAATCATCCACTGAATGAATTGTAAATCAAACAATGTCTATGATCCTTTAAGTCATATTCGATTTTGAATAATCGACAGAATGAATTGCAAATCAAACCATATCTATCCTCCTTTAAGTCGTATATAATTTTCAATATTCTACCGAATGAATTGGAAATCGAGCAATATCTATGCTCCTTTAAGTCGTATGCAATTTTCAATAATCGACTGAATGAATTGTAAATCAAAAAATGTCTATGCTCCTTTAAGTTTTATAAAACTTTTAATAACCCACTAAATGAATTGTAAATCAGACAATGTCTATTCTCCTTTCAGTCGTATAAAATATTCAATAATCGACTGTATTAATTGTAAACCAAAGAGTATCTATGCTCCTTTCAGTAGTATAAAATCTTGAATAATCCACTGATTGAATTATAAATCAAACAATATGTGTGCTCCTTTAAGTCGTATAAAATTTACAGTAATCGACTGAATGAATTGTGAATGAAATAATGTCTATGCTCCTTTAAGCAGTATAAAATTTTGAATAATTGACTGAATGAATTGTAAATCAAACATTATCTCTGCTACTTTAAGTCGTGTAAAATTTGAATAATCGTCTCAATGAAATGTAAATCAAGTAATGTCAATGCTCCTTTATGTCGTGTAAGATTTTGAATAATCGACTGAATGAATTGTAAATCAAACTATATCTATGCTCCTTTAAGTCGTATAAAATTTTCAATAATCGACTGAATGAATTGTACATAAAACAATATCTATGCTCCTTTAAGTCGTATAACATTTTCAATAATCCACTGAATGAGTTGTAAGTCAAGCAATATCTATGCACTTTAGTGTCGTATAAAATTTTCAATAATCCACCGAATAAATTGTAAATCAAACAATATCAATGCTCCTTTAAGTCGTATAAAATTTTCATTGTCGACTGAATGAATTGTAAATCAAACAATATCAATGCTTCTTTAAGTCGTATAAAATTTTCAATAATCGACAGAATGAATTGTAAATCAAACAATATCTATGCTCATTAGTGTCGTATAAAATTTTGAATAATCCGATGAATGGATTCTAAATCAAACAATATCTATGCTCCTTTAAGTCGTACAAAATTTTCAATAATCAACTGAATGAATTGTAAATCAAACAGTGTCTACGCTCCTTTAAGTCGTATAAAATTTTCAATAATCCACTGAATGAATTGTAAGTCAAACAATGTCTATGCTCGTTTAAGTCGTATAAAATTTTCAATAGTCCACTGAATGAATTGTAAATCAAAATATACCTATGCTCATTAGTGTCGTATAAAAGTTCCAATAATCCACTGAATAAGTTGGAAATCAAACAATATCTATGCTCCTTTAAGTCGTATAAAACTTTCAATAATCCATTAAATGAATTGTTGATCAAACAATATCTATGCTCCTTTAAGTCGTATCCAATTTTCAATAATCCACTGAATGCATTGTAAACCGAACAATATCTGTGCTCATTAGTGTCGTATAAAATTTTCAATAATCCACTGAATGAATTGTGAATCAAACAATATCTATGTTCCTTTAAGTCGCATACAATTTAAAATAATCCACTGAATGAATTTTTAGTCAAACAGTATCTATGCCCCTTTCACTCTTATAAATTTTTCAATCATCCACTGAATCAATTGTAAAGCAAACAATATCTCTCCTCATTAGTGTCGTATAAAATTTTGAATAATCGACTGAATGAAATGTAAATCAAGCAATGTCTATGCTCCTTTAAGTCATATAAGATTTTGAATAATCGACTGAATGAATTATAAATCAAACTATATCTATGCTCCTTTAAGTCGTATAAAATTTTCCAGAATCGACTGAATGAATTGTAAAGCGAATAATATCCATCCTCCTTTATGTCGTATAAAATTCTCAATAATCCACTGAATGAATTCTAAATCAAGTAATATCTATGCTGCTTTAAGTCGTATAAAATTTTCAATAATCCACTGATTGAATTTTAAATCAGCCAATATCTCTGCTCCTTTAAGTAGTATAAAATTTTGAATAATAAACTGAATAAATTGTAAATCAAACAATATCTATGCTCCTTTAAGTCGTATAAAATTTTGAATAGTTGTCTGAATGTTGTTGTTGTTGTTGTTGTTGTGGGGCTTAACGCCATTTTTGATCACACGATAGGCTATACATGGCGGCCAGTATTAATTGTGGAGGATGAAACCAGGAAATCCCCTGAAAGAACCACAGATCCACGAGAAGCTACTGGCAAGCTATCTCACGTATCCACATTCGCCGAATCCTAGACTCGAACCCACACAGACAGAGGTGAGATGGCAGTGATCCGTAACGGAAACCGCTTTAGACCAATCGGCTACTCGGGGTCCCAGTTGACTGAATGAATTCTAAATCAAACAATATCTATGCTCCTTTAAGTCGTATAAAATTTTCAATAATCTACAGAATGAATTGTAAATCAAACAATATATATGCTCATTAGTGTCGTATAAAATTTTGAATAATATGCTGAATGAATTCTAAATCAAACAATATCTATGCTCCATCAAGTCGTATATAATTTCCAATAATCGACTGAACCAATTGTAAATCAAACAATGTCTACGCTCCTTTCAGTCGTATAAAAGTTTCAATAATCCACTGAATGAAGTGCAAATCAAACAATGTCTATGCTCGTTGAATTCGTATAAAATTTCCAATAATCCACTGAATGAATTGTGAATCAAACAGTATCTATGCTCCTTTAAGTCGCATACAATTTACAATAATCCACTGAATGAATTGTAAATCAAACAGTATCTATTTCCCTTTCACTCGTATAAATTTTTCAATAATCCACTGAATCAATTGTAAAGCAAACAATATCTATCCTCATTAGTTTCGTATAAAATTTTGAATACTCGACTGAATGAATTGATAATCAAACGATATCTATGCTTCTTTAAGTCGTATAAAATTTCCAATAATCCACTGAATGAATTGTAAATCAAACAATATCTATCCTCCTTTAAGTCGTGTAACATTTTCAATAATCCACTAAATGAATTGTGAATCAAACAATGTCTATGATCCTTTAAGTCATATACGATTTTGAATAATGGACTGAATGAATTGCAAATCAAACTATATCTATCCTCGTTTAAGTCGTATAAAATTTTCAATAATCTACCGAATGAATTGTAAATCGAGCAATATCTATGCTCCTTTAAGTCCTATAAAAATTCTCAATAATCCACTGAATGAATTGTAAATCAAACAGTGTCTATGCTGCTTTAAGTCGTATACAATTTTCAATAATCGACTGAATGAATTGTAAATCAAACAATGTCTATGCTCCTTTAATTTTTATAAAATTTTCAATAATCCACTAAATGAATTGTAAATCAGGCACTGTCTATGCTCCTTTAAGTCGTATAAAATATTCAATAATCCACTGTATTAATTGTAAATCAAAGAATATCTATGCTCCTTTCAGTAGTATAAATTCTTGAATAATACACCGAAGGAATTGTAAATCAAACAATATGTATGCTCCTTTAACTCGTATAATATTTTCAGTAATCGACTGAATGAATTGTAAATGAAACAATGCCTATGGTCCTTTAAGCAGTATAAAATTTTGAATAATCGACTGAATGAATTGTAAATCAAACAATATCTCTGCTACTTTAAGTCGTGTAAAATTTTGAATAATCGACTTAATGAAATGTAAATCAAGCGATGTCTATGCTCCTTTAAGTCATATAAGATTTTGAATAATCGACTGAATGAATTGTAAATCAAACTATATCTATGCTCCTTTAAGTCGCGTAAAATTTTCAAGAATCGACTGAATGAATTGTAAAGCGAATAATATCCATACTCCTTTAAGTCGTGTAATATTCTCAATAATCCACTGAATGAATTGTAAATCAAGCAATATCTATGCTGCGTTAAGTCGTATAAAATTTTCAATAATCGAGAGAATGAATTGTAAATCAAACAATATCTATGCTCATTAGTGTCGTATAAAATTTTGAAAAATTTACTGAATGAATTCTAAATCAAACAATATCTATGCTCCGTCAAGTCGTATATAATTTCCAATAATCGACTCAATCAATTGTAAATCAAATAATGTCTACGCTCCTTTAAGTCGTATACAATTTTCAATAATCCACTGAATGGATTGTAAACCAATCAATATGTATGCTCATTAGTGTGCTATAAAATTTTCAACAGTCCACTGAATGAGTTGTAAATCAAACAATATCTATGCTCCTTAAGTCGTATAAAATTTTGAATAGTCGACTGAATCAATTGTAAATCAAACAATATCTGTGCTCCTATAAGTCGAAAAAAAATGTCAATACTCGACTGAATGAATTGTAAATCAAACAATATCTATGCTCCTTTAAGTCGTATAAAATTTTCAATAATCCACTGAATGAGTTGTAAATCAAACAACATCAACGCTCCTTTAAGTCGTATAAAATTTCCAATAATCGACAGAATGAACTGTAAATCAGACAATATCCATGCTCATTAGTGTCGTACAAAATTTTGAATAATCCGCTGAATGAATTCTAAATCAAACAATATCTATGCTCCTTTATGTTGTATAAAATTTTCAATAATCTACAGAATGAATTGTAAATCAAACAATGTCTATGCTCGTTGAAGTCGCATAAAATTTTCAACAGTCCACTGAATGAATTGTAAAGCAAAAAATACCTATGCTCATTAGTGTCGTATAAAAGTTTCAATAATCCACTGAATGAATTGGAAATCAAACAATATCTATGCTCCTTTAAGTCGTATAAAACTTTCAATAATCCACTAAATGATTTGTTAATCAAACAATATCTATGCTCCTTTAAGTCGTATCCAGTTTTCAATAATCCATTGAATGAATTGTAAACCGAACAATACCTATGTTCATTAGTGTCGTATAAAATTTTCAATAATCCACTGAATGAATTGTGAATCAAACAATATCTATGCTCCTTTAAGTCGCATACAATTTACAATAATCCACTGAATGAATTGTAAATCAAACAGTATCTATTTCCCTTTCACTCGTATAAATTTTTCAATAATCCACTGAATCAATTGTAAAGCAAACAATATCTATCCTCATTAGTTTCGTATAAAATTTTGAATACTCGACTGAATGAATTGATAATCAAACGATATCTATGCTTCTTTAAGTCGTATAAAATTTCCAATAATCCACTGAATGAATTGTAAATCAAACAATATCTATCCTCCTTTAAGTCGTGTAACATTTTCAATAATCCACTGAATGAATTGTGAATCAAACAATGTCTATGATCCTTTAAGTCATATACGATTTTGAATAATGGACTGAATGAATTGCAAATCAAACTATATCTATCCTCATTTAAGTCGTATAAAATTTTCAATAATCTACCGAATGAATTGTAAATCGAGCAATATCTATGCTCCTTTAAGTCCTATAAAATTCTCAATAATCCACTGAATGAATTGTAAATCAAACAGTGTCTATGCTGCTTTAAGTCGCATACAATTTTCAATAATCGACTGAATGAATTGTAAATCAAACAATGTCTATGCTCCTTTAATTTTTATAAAATTTTCAATAATCCACTAAATGAATTGTAAATCAGACACTGTCTATGCTCCTTTAAGTCGTATAAAATATTCAGTAATCCACTGTATTAATTGTAAATCAAAGAATATCTATGCTCCTTTCAGTAGTATAAAGTCTTGCATAATACACTGAAGGAATTGTAAATCAAACAATATGTATGCTCCTTTAAGTCGTATAAAATTTTCAGTAATCGACTGAATGAATTGTAAATGAAACAATGCCTATGGTCCTTTAAGCAGTATAAAATTTTGAATAATCGACTGAATGAATTGTAAATCAAACAATATCTCTGCTACTTTAAGTCGTGTAAAATTTTGAATAATCGACTGAATGAAATGTAAATCAAGCAATGTCTATGCTCCTTTAAGTCATATAAGATTTTGAATAATCGACTGAATGAATTGTAAATCAAACAATATCTATGCTCCTTTAAGTCGTATAAAATTTTCAAGAATCGACTGAATGAATTGTAAAGCGAATAACATCCATGCTCCTTTATGTCGTATAAAATGTTCAATAACCGACTGAATGAATTGTATATCAATCAATGTCTATGCTCCTTTAAGTCGTATAAAATTTCCAATAATCCACTGATTGAATTGTAAATCAACCAATATCTCTGCTCCTTTAAGTAGTATAACAGTTTGAATAATCGACTGAATGAATTGTAAATCCAACAATATCTATGCTCCTTTAAGTCGTATAAAATTTTGAATAGTTGACTGAATGTTGTTTTTGTTGTTGTTGTTGTGGGGCTTAACGCCATTTTTGATCACACGATAGGCTATACATGGCGGCCAGTATTAATTGTGGAGGAAGAAACACGGAAAGCCCCTGAAAGAACCACCGACCCACGAGAAGCTACTGGCAAGCTTTCTCACATATCCACATTCGCCGAATCCTAGACTCGAACCCACGCAGACAGAGGTGAGATGGCAGTGATCCGTAACGGAAAGCGCTTTAGACCACTCGGCCACTCGGGGTCCCAGTTGACTGAATGAATTGTAAATCAAACAATATCTATGCTCCTTTAAGTCGTATAACATTTTCAATAATCTACTGAATGAATTGTAAATCAAACAATATCTATGCTCCTTTAAGTCGTATAAAATTTTGAATAATCTACTAAATGAATTGTAAATCACACAATGTCTATGCTCCTTTAAGTCGTATAAAATTTTGAATAATCTACTGAATGAATTGTGAATCAAATTATATCTATGCTCCTTTAAGTCGTATAAAGTTTTCAATAATCCACTGAATGAATTGTAAATCAAACAATATCTATGCTCCTTTAAGTCGTATATCATTTTCAATAATCGATTGAATGAATTGTAAGTCAAATAATGTATATGCTCCTTTAAGTCGTATAAAATTTTGAATAATCGACTTAATGAATATTAAATGAAACAATGTCTATGCCCCTTTAAGTCGTATAAAATTTCCAGTAATCCACTGAATGAATTGTAAATCAGACAATATCTATGCTCCTTTAAGTCGTATGTCATTTTCAATAATCGACTGAATGAATTGTAAATCAAACAATGTCTATGCTCCTTTAAGTCGTATAAAATTTTGAATAATTGACTGAATGAATTGTAAATCAAACAATATCTCTGCTCCTTCAGGTCGTATGACTGTTTGAATTGTTATGAATCTATTCTCTTAAAACAATTAACAAAAAAGAGTAAATGACAACAGGCCTTGTAAAATTGAACAAATAATTTTTTCCCTAAAACAAAAAGTGAAAATGAGGAAAAAGAACTTATGGTATTGCGAATTAAATCCCAAAATAATCCAAGAATTAAATCGCAACAAGTCCTAAGAATTTATAATCCTGAATAAACTCATTACAAAGTCCTGAAGAAATTCAAAAACTGAAGGCGATGACGTGTCTGTTGTAGGTTATAGAGTGTTTATGTGTCAATAGTCTTTTATTGAATCACAGTAATATAATTCCAGGTTTGAATGCAGTATAAATTCCAGTGCATGTCTCTCTCCAAGAAATTTATCAGAGCACTTTTTTATTTCCAGAGAAAATAATCACTTGAATTCAATGATCTGAAGATAAAGATTCTTCCCTACTGGACACAACATAATACAACTCGAAAGTGCTACTTGTTAAAGCACGAATGACTAAGTCATCAGAGTCACAATGTTTATAGTTTTCTACTTGACCTCAGGTCAGAATTAGCATTTTGTTTAAAAATTGCCTAAATTTCTAGATTTTGTTCCTGCTTTTCACTGATGGGTCCTCATGTGGATGATGAGTCCGATACGAGATCCACATGTCCTGGAGCAGTATGTGCACTGAAGGCATGGATTGATTCTTGACGTTGAGGCCTTCCTGCTTTACCTGGCATCGGTGATTTGCGTTCTACGGGAATCCTCGAAGGTTTTGCACCCATTGCTAACAGCTGCACGCCAGCCAGATATATCCTTGGGGCAGGACTCGATGTCTGTCGCAGATATCGAGCAGCATCACAGGCTGTCCTTGATGTAGTCTTTGAATCTCTTCTTTGGGCGACCAATTTTTTTGTGCCTACTAGACAGAACTCCATACAAAATCTGACGTGGCATTCGCTACTCCTCCGTACAGATGACATGACCCGTCCGCCGGAGTTGGGCTTTTATGATCATCGCTTCGATACTGGTTAAACCTGCCCTATCCAGCACTTCTAGGTTCGTCACTCTTTCTTGCCATCTGACGCCCATAATCCAGCGCAGGGCTCTCGTGTGGAAGCGCTCGAGCTGCTTGATGTGCTTCTTGCATGTTGTCCAGGCCACACATCCATATAGGAGGCTTGTTAACACAACTGCTTTATACATCTTTATCTTGCTAGACAGTTTGATATTCCTGTGACTCAACACACGAGAGCGGAGACGTCATAGTGATTGACTGGCGCTGCTGACGCGTGCAGTTATCTCTTTGTCTAGCGATCCATATGATGCTTCCAGGGTACTTGAAGCGATCGACGGCTTTCAGCTGGGTGTCTTCGATGGACACAATCCGGGGGCGATCTATGGTGCCTGGGACAGGTTGGTGAAGTACCTCTGGAGATCTGCTTCCGTGTGTGCCATGAGAGCACAGTCATCCGCGAAAAGTGCTTCAAGAATAAGTTTCTCCAATGTTTTAGACCTGGCATTCAGTCGGCGAAAGTCGAAGAGAGGGCCATCCAGTCTGTACTTTATGTACACTCCTTTCTGGAGATCACGTGTAGCATGGTTCAGGGCACATGTGAAGAAGAGGTTGAATAATACTGGGGCGAGAACGCAACCCTGCTTCACGCCGTTAGAAACGTTGAATGGCTCAGAAAAATCCCCATTGTAGAGACCGAATCCAGTCATGCCGTCGTGGAAAAGTCGGATCATCTTAATGAACTTCCTAGGGCAACCCAGCCGTGCTAGGATGACCCATAGTGCATCTCTGTTATACATAATCTATACATAATCTAAGAATGTTATTCTTATGTATATGACGACTTTTCTCGAATTAACTTAACACCCATGGAGCATATTAACGACGAAAATGTTGTACAAATTTTTTATGCAATACAGACCATTTTTTTTCTAGTGTTTTCACGCGAAAGATAGACACAACAGATGACACAGACAGTAAAATATTATTTAGAAATTTCAATATATTTTTCAACATAAAAAATACTACATTCTCTCCCCCAAACATGGACGAAATCCCCTTCGTTAAACGAGCCATCTGGTGAGCCCTACACTTGGCCCTCATGTACATTTGATATTATCGTATTAAAGTTATTTTCAGTTTTCGGAAATCAACAGTCTTTTCATTTATTTTAAATTATGTTTATTATTTTGGCATTTGATTTACAAAGTCGTTTTCCTGAGTTCTATCCGAATCGTCAAACATGCTGAATTAACGATTTCACGAATTGCCGAATCTAAAGGAAACTTATGAGACAATGGTTGCACTTAAAGAACCTACTGACATTTGATTTTGTTATTGTTACTGGTGTTGCTGTTTTGACAAAAATGCAGTGTATAATCTCATGAAAGAGTACCGTCAAAAATTTCATAACGATGCTTAAGGATGAATCTAAAAAAATTGTTTTTACAACTCAAAGAATTGTTTTGCCGCCAGTCAATATGGAAAAATCATTGCATCTGATGATTTCTTTTGTAAAAAATTTTGGTTGAATCTATATTATAAAGTACACCATCTTAACTCTAAAAGATATGTTAGATATAAATATCAAATGATTTATTTTTACCTAAGTTCAATTTCAGTGATCAAATAATACAATTAGTGCCTTACACATACATATTGAATATTTTAAGCAGTATTGAAAATCAGTGATGGCAGACTGTATTAATATTAATTAGGATATAAAGCTGAAAACTCTTTTCATCATTCCACAAAATTTAGAGAATATCTTTAATATACATAATAATGCTCTACATCCGATAAAACAAAATGTGTTGTCAATGTACCCAATCCTGCTTATCTCAATGCACACAACAATGTTTATGCAGTGAAACTATTTACATAACCAACACGCTTTTTGTGACTGACATGAACATTCTTGAACAGAAATCCTAAGTAGAACGTTGCAGCGTTGTGAAACGGACGGATTTTCAAGGATTTTTTTGAAGCATCTGAATGCATTGGTCAGCTGATTTTCCTGTATAAAGGAATATCCCAGAATATTTAATGCAGAATCTCTGTGTACGATGTCTGGGTGCGTCCTAATGACATGAATCATGGCAACATGTTTAAGTCTCTCTTTCCCTTGTCTGCTGAAATTCAGATACTCAAAGAAACAGAGACACAAGAGTGAATCATCCACAGTCCACTCATACCACAAATGTTTCAACTCCGCGGGTGTTCCAGTAGATCTGAACATCTCCATTCTGAGTGCTGTGGGGGTAATTGAAATCTCGGATGGCATGTAGACCACGCCGAAGGACACCTGGGTCTGCATCAGTTTTTCAGTACTGTATCTCTTCGTGAGGACCTTTTCTATACACGATATTATGTTCCATTTCAGCACTTTGAGGTCCCTCTCTTAATCAGACATAGTAGCTGAATACACGTATTTAATCCGATGGTCCTTAATATGCTGAAGTGTTGGATAATATTTTGGATTGAATGTAAGGATAGAGCACCTAATTATAGTTGCATTCATAATATTGATATGCTCGTCAACAATTACATCATTAACGATAGCCAGCCTATTTCCTATATCGTGAGGACCAAAACCGCTCATCACATTTGCCAGATAATCACCCAGACAACAACATTCTATCCCAAGCAGAAATTTGCAATCATTGGAGAGAAGATATTTGAGTATCAGTACTAAATTAAATTGCTTTCTCCCATTAATGTTTTTGTCATAGATATTATTTGTGACAATGAAATAGTCAGGACAAAAGCCTGTTGCTGCCCACTCAAATAGTTGCGTGATGCATAGGATGAGACATTGCAGAAGATTTTCTTTACTCCACAAGTCATGCGGTGCTCTTTCACACATCCACAACATCGGGACTTTGCAATGGTAGTTTGAAAATGCATTGCCTACAACAGGTTCAATATATGTTTTCTTGCTCATTTTCAGAAGTATGTAGACTTTCACTGCTGTGCCTCAGCTATTGAAAATGATAACCTCCACTCTACCTGTTTTTCGTGGCTATGTGGATGTCCAACAGGTGTGGCGAAACATCCATATCCCCAGGCATTCAGCATCTGTTTAGGTGTAAGCCATCCATGCATTCTGCGACACTGGAATCATTTGCATCCCTCTCGTGCCCACTTCGAGCATCTAAACGGACACAATTTGTCAACGGAAAAATCCTTGAATGGTTTATTTATACGCATTGCCGGACCTGATACAGGGCCTAATTGATGCCGCATTGCGTTTGACAATACAGACATGTTTGATGTATCAAGAGTTACAGCTTCAAAAATACCTTCCACATGGTACACTGGAACAGGAGTGTAATCTGGTGGAACCCTCTCCTCTACTGCCTAACATGTACTTTCCCAATCCCGGGTTCGTAAAATGCTGGAATCATTCGCATCCCTCATGTGACCACTTTGAGCATCTGAACCGATTCACACAGTCAAAGAATAAATCATTGTAATAAGTTCGGAATTGTAATGATGGGCCTGATACATAACCCAAATCATGAATCTTTGTGTTCAGCAATACAGACCTGTTTAATGTATCAAGAGTTATACCTTCATAAATATCTTCCACATGATATATTGGAACAGGAGTGTAACCTGACAATTTGTCGATACACTGTATTTTGACATAATCAGGATTTGTGCTGATATTCTTCACCATAAGAAACTTTGCTTGTCTGGCTGACAGTCAGTTAGATCAGTGACTACTTCAAGATGATCAAGCTGATACAGATAGCCTATATCTGAATGTAGGCCTGGTCCGGTGGAGCCCTCTCCTCGACTGCCAAACATGTACGTTCTGAATACACTTTTCATAAAATATTCACATACGTTAAATGACACCTCAAACTCAGTCGCTTTCCTGACCGTTCTGTCTCGGTCTTCATGTGAATAGCCGACGTTATCCAGAATTTTGGATAAACGCTCTGATGCAGCTTGATAGTAGTCTGAGACCTGGTGAGTCATGTCAACAGAATGTACAAGAAGAAAAATACAAACATCACAATAATCATTAGCTGTATAGCCTGAAGAACTTTCTTTACTTCATCATCATCAACATTATCATCAACATTATCATCGACATATAATTACAGCCACTGTACAATCGACTCATTTTTCGCGAAAAAATAAGTACCAGTATGAAATTGACATTTCGTTTATCAATTAAATTCTTTCCCTTATATTTCATACACCCTCAAATGACATTTTAAAAAATTAAACAGTTTAAAGCGAGATAGAAATTGTTAAATGACTGTTTGTATCGTGCTCATGGGATATTTATAGATGAATTCCCAGAATACATTCTAATCAGAAAAAGCCTCTTAGTGATCCGATCAGTTGGACTAACATGCCTATACGTTACAAAAGGGCATGTAAATACTAATATTGATTGGGTCAGGCATATTCATCATCAAAGTAATTAAGTTGGACTACCATGGGTTGGGGTTATAAAGGGCTTGTAGTTAATCATATTGACAGGGTAAAGACTTTTGTTCATCAGATTACTAAAACTTGACTGCAAGCATTATGTGTCACAAAGCACCTGTAATACAGACTGGATAAAGTCTGTGTATTTTATGACTATTAAAATTGTACTGGAGCATTGTCATAAATCACCTGTTACTAGTCAGAAAAATATAGATGAATGACATTATGAAAAATTCCCTGTAAATTCTTAATTGTAAACTCATCTGCGAAAATTTTCGCTCAACCTATACAGAGAGAAAGAGTCAGACAGACAAACAAACATACATACATGCAGAACGACAGACAGACGGTTCTATGTTAAGATTAAGTGATCCAAGACTTCTCCTGCCATTTGAATATTTGATCTTATCCTATGCACGCATTAGCCAAAATTAATATATGTTGTTTGGGGAACAAACTTTAGAAATTAATTCCGATACCAAGACTGACGGAACCTTATATAAGCAGCAATATAAGGAAGTAAAGAAATGAGTTACATATCTCACCTCCGCCCCTTAAAAATTCGCAAAAAAGACGCTTCGGATTGTAATGATGCCTAACCTATGCTCAAATAACTGTCAAAATAGACGAAACATATTGGACTATAGACAGTCAAACAGACAGTAAGACAGACTAATATATGCATAAATAGATTTTATGTGTGCATTTTAGTATCAAGCATTGCTTCAAAAAACATAAAAACATATTATATATTTAATGAAAAAGAAAATTAATATGTTTATTGAACCACGAATTATCTCCACTTGAGGACTAGGTGAGTAGAACATAAATGCTTAATATGGGGAACAGACAAAACTCACTAGGACAGAAGCACCCTAGGACAGAAGCCACTCACGTGGAGGACAAAAGCCCCCCCCCCCCTTAAAATTCTTGAAATAAATAACTATATTTGGGTCTTCATTGTTTTCATTATTTGCCGTGAATCTTAGCAGTTTTAATGCAGAATCACTGTGAGTGTTAGATTAAAATAAGTAAATATTTTTATTTTTTCTACGTAATATAATCCTTAAAATATAATTTTTTAATATGTGCTTGATATTTTTAATAATATAATTCTACACTAAGGCATGTTTGAACATTTAACTTTAAAAATTGCAGTTATCCAAGCTGAAGTGGGTATTTCACTGACTCGTTTGTGTAGTGATACTAATTTGATTGCGACAATATTACATCATATGCTTTGAAATTAAAAGTGTTAAATTTTAGGATTTTGTGGCCTTAATAAAATGACTAGACGAATGTGCTTAGATACATTATGTATGCTGGATTATTCTGCGTAGTATTGATTTGTAGCCAAGTGCGAGATACAAAGATGGGTTTAATAAATTTGATTATTTTGTTTGATATATATGGACAATGTGCAGGTATAGTACGGAAAAATTATATAAAATACTTACACAAGATGCATATTACATTACACACTATAAAAATTTGCTAAAGGGTTCATGAGAGACCATTGTATAACATCATAAATATAGTTACAATCAAGAAATAAATAAATCAAATACATAAACAGTTCTCTAAAAATTAAAATACTGTAATAACAAAGATCAAGGGGCTTTTGTCATACCTCAAGGTGGCCTCTGTCCTATGGGGCTTCTGTCCTACCCTTATCATTGCGCTTCTCTCTTGGTTGGGTGGGTGGTTGCACTAGATGGTATTTATCCTGGAATAATTTATAATATGTCCCTGCGCAGTCCCATACAAAGACTAGTTCTATGGCTTGTTTTCTGAAGTAGAAAGGGGGGTAGGGGGAGGGGACGTGTATTACAGTGGTATGAAACTGAAACTCAAAATAGTTTTAAAATGTATCACTCCTCCCTTACATATAATAATACACAAAAATTGTAGCATTATAGATCGTACAAAAAATTAAAACTGACTTGTATATTACGCAAAAAGCAACATCTGACTATATGTATACAGCGAATTAACTATATGTTCCTACAATTTCCTTCTAGGTGTAAATACCAATCCAGCCATTGCCAAGAGTGTAATAAATTTTGTAAACGGACAGAAAGTCACAGGAAAAAAAATCACAGGACTAAAAGTCACAAGACAACAAGTCACACCTGAAAACTTTTAATATTATAAACAGTAACATTAATAATGATAAAAGAACACAGCACACAGAATTTAGAGCAGTTGTGTTAGAAAGGGGTGTTTTTGACAATGATTTACAAATTGATAAGTTTGTTTTGCTTCCTGGAACAGATGCGTGATTTTGATAAGAATTTAGCAATTGGCGGCACGGTTTGTTTCTTTATTACTCTGTAAATAAAAGGTTCTTACTGTACGTAGGAAGTTGTGTTTTTCACTAGAATTTAGCAGGTGAAAGTGTATAAGTGTGTAAAAACTAGATTTAATCGGACAAATAAATTATTATAGAATATGTTAATATACAACAAAAAACATGAGAAAAACACAATCAAAAATTTTCACTTATTACATCAGTAAATGTAAATTTATCTTTCTAGCCTAAAACAAACTTAAACAAATTGAATATTAGAAATTGTCGAATAAAGGAAGTAGAAAAAGGTAGAGCGTCGGATTCGATGTCCATCAGCCTGAGTTGTAAGCCTCTTTGTGTCCTTGAAAAAAGGCTCACATTCCATATTGATAATAATGTCTTAAAAGCGCTGTTAAATCAAGACATGAGAAACAAAATCATTAGTATGCTAATTCTATATTTTATACGAATTTCACAATAAAAGTTTAAAATATAATAACGTTTGTAACCAGACATGGGTTCATATACTTTCGTCAATTGCAATTACAATTATTCAACGTTATGAATGGACAATTACAATTACTCAGTTAAACCAATTATGTTGTAGTTGAACCGTAGTCAGAATAAAACAGTGGACTAAGTAAAATCATTTATATACACAAATTTTCTTATATAAAACTTAACTGTATTGCCTAATCTATATTAGTTATTAGCCTAATACCTGGCAGTTAGGATAAATATGCATATTTTCCCAATTTATATAATTTGTTATGAATTTAAAAAAAAAAATAAAAAAAAACAAAAAAAATAATTTATCTTTGCTTTTGTAATTGACTTGTAATTGAGAAAATACCCAAATACAGACTTTCACTTACAATTACAGTTAAAATTACAATTATACCATATCGGTGAAGTTCAATTACAATTACAATTACAAATACCGTGTGATCGTAATTACTTACTCAGTTACATGAATTGCCTTGTAACTGAACCCAAATCTGCTTACAACGACTTTAATATATAAATGTCATGAAATTCGGCTATTGCCTTTTTATGTATGGTGATGTTCAAAATTAGTATATCTTAAATAAACGCCAATTGACTGAGGATGTCCTTTTCACGCGAGTCATTAATCCATATAAGAAGCTCGTCTTAAAACCCCATCCCTTTATTTAGCAGAAAAGACATTTTAAACTGAAGAATACTACTTCTCAAGATAATTTCTATTACAAGATATATGTTTATTTGACATCTATCAAAGTATGAATTAACCTTTTACATCTTTGTAATTTAAAATTGGAGTGATTAAAGATTGCTTGACAGAGTAATTCAAAACTTTACCAACCTCATCATTCTTGCCTTGATGTAACCAGGGTTACCGTAAAAGTGTTAGAGGAAAAAAAGAGATGGACAAACAAGCAGGGTCCAATAATTTCAGAAATGATAGGCCGAAGGTTGATGCTATTTAGCTCAGGGCCGTAGAGAGCAATCACGGGCCCTGGGGTAAGAAACACCTGGGCCTCTCCTAGTTCTTGTTTAAACAAAATGTTTCTTTTATAAAATTAAAAATTGTTGTTCGGCTCGGGCCCCCTTACGGGCCCTGGCACCGGGGTAATATCCCACGTTGCCCCCCCCCCCCTTGTCGGCCCTGATCTTGCTCGCCATACTTTAATCAATTATTTGTCCCCAAAATTATGAAATATCTATACAGATACACTAGTTGCAGGTCTAGATCATAATTTCATTTTCCTCGTCCTTCTTTCTCTATTCATCTAACATTCATATGTTCACATTACTATGGTTCAAGTCCTACTTGGTCAACAGGACACAAATTGTGTCCGCAAATGGAAAACACTCCAGCCCAGTTGATCTATGCTGTGGTGTTCCACAAGGGTCTGTTCTTGGACCTGTTCTCTTCATTCTATACACTCAGCCACTCTCAAGAGTCATAGATCATCATCCAGTGTCTCACTAATTGTATGCTGATGACACCCAAATATACAAATCTAGCCATCCAGCTGAAGTTGAAGCTACCATCCAAGGCGTAGAGAGGTGCATTTCCGATGTGAAATCATGGATGACATGTAACAAGCTGCAGATGAATGATGATAAAACTGAAGCCACCCTGATTACAACACAAAGACTTTCTCATTCACATCCTTTACCTCAGACAATAAATATCAGCAACACCAACATTAAATTCACACAGTCAGTACGAAACCTCGGTGTCACTCTTGACAGTACTCTCTCATTGCATCAGCATGTCATGAACATATGCAAGGCTGCATATCTTGAGCTGAGACGAATCAATATCTACTTCAGAAACTTCAAAAAGTTCAAAATCCAGCTGCTCGGATCATCCTTAGAGTACCACGATCAGTGCACGCCTCTCCCCTGCTCTGTACCCTACACTGGCTATCCATACGATCCAGAATTAAACACAAAATTTGTTCTCTGTGCTACGTTTCACTGACGGGCTCCAGTCCAACATACCTATCTGACCTCACCCATGTGTACACACCTGCAAGATGCTTACGCTCCTCTTCTGACACTCGTGCTCTCATTATTCCCACTATGAAAATGAAATCATATGGACAACGCTCTTTTGCATACCAGAGCGCAGCAACGTGGAACGAATTGCCCACTGCACTTAGACACAAAGACACAGTGATCTCATTCAAGAGTGCTCTTAAAACTCACCTATTTCAACTGCAAGAACAGACTTAAAGACCTAATAATGTATCATTGCCTTACATATTTACAGCATATTTTCTGTTTCTACATTCGTGGTGTTTGTTTTTATTTTTGTAATCATATCACTATATATGTTTTTTTTAAGTGTTGTCAAATGTTGTAAAGCGCTTAGAGCTTCTAAAGATTAGGCGCTATACAAAGTCCTCATTATTATTAATATTATTATATGAAGAGGTGTTGGTCTGGAAATAATGAGAACTTGCTACAGAGAAGAAAGACCCGTAATTGCTACATCTTCCACGCACCTAGAGCGTTAATGCATGCTAGATTTATCACACACCGAGAGTGTCCTAGACCTACCAGGCATCTTGGTTGTCAATGCATGTTAAATCTACCATGCACCTAGAGTTTTTATGTTTGCTAGCTGTGCCACGCAACTAGGATGTCAATGCATACTAAATGTGACACGCACCTAGGTTGTGAATAAATGCTAGATTTACCACTCATCTAGGGTGTCAATGAATGTTACGGTAGACCTCTTTAGACCTCTGTCTACTATGCACCTAAGGTGTCAATTCATACTAGATCTACCACACACATTTGGTGTCAAACACCCAAGACCTACTGAATATTCACAGCATGGCACATAATAATCTTGAATGTTGCTTACTGGTTTAATTAGAATGAAATTAAGTTCAAAATTAAATTCGTATATATATATATATATATATATATATATATATATATATATATATATATATATATATATATATATATATATACAGACAGACAGACAGACAGACAGAGACAGACAGACTAGCCAGTGCAGAAGTGGTCGCAAACAAGCCACAGTCGATTTCTACTCTCTACTAAATGGCCAACACTGAAAGCACATGATGACAAAGTAAACAATGAACGCAGAAAGAAAGAAATCAAACTACATAACTCTGTGACAATCGTCTTTATGATGCAGACTATAATCACGTATCTTAGATTAGTTACACTGTGAAATAGATTCACCTGACCTTGTTTGCGTTGATCTATGGTGTACAGTTTGGAACAGTCCGATTCGACATACATTGACTGTAAACCACTTTATCATATAGCCAAATGAAAAGAGATAACCTTACCGCCATGTTATTACATTTTCAGAAATGCCATACCACACAACTGCTTCTGAAGACAAAGAATGCGGTTTTCCGCCAATAACTGGTTTCCCTTTTTTATTTGCTTCCGATGTAGCTAAATTTAGAAGCGTGTGATTTTCCCTGGGGAAATAAATCTCACAAGGAAAGAGTTGAAAGTGAACAAGTCTACTTTTAAAATAAACCAATGGAATTTTACCAGAAGCAGATTGATGCATTATGGAAAACGTATCACAACCTTGCATTACCTCGAAGAGAACCAATCGAATGAACTGATATTATAGAAGATATAAGTTAATTTGATTGGTCTCTTCTAACTAATAACGGTTTTCATACGTTTTCCATAAAGTATAAATCTGCTTCTGGTAAAGTTCCATTTGTTTATGTTTAAAGTAGACTTTAATTTAAACAGTTTCAAATTTCAGAGGCTACTTAGGAGACACAGTTATTACTTTAAAGTAAAATTAGGGCTAAGTTTTTTTCAAATATTAAATTTTTCAAATGAAATATTGAAGACAGCTGCATTTAGTCGCTAATTAAATAATAAAAATTTAGGTTACCAATATTTAAGGTAAGATGGAATTTCGCATAGCGTATTGGTTCTCTTCTTTGCTTGTTTAGTCTTTGTTGTTATTCTTAATAATAATAATAATAATAATAATAATAATAATAATAATAATTATTATTATTATTATTATTATTATTATTATTATTGCCGAAAAAACAAATCAAGCTATATACAGACTTCGCTCGGCTTATCATGATAAATATTATAAATACAAATCAATTTCTGTCGTTCCGTTATGTATTTATCTAAAATTACAACTCTTATTTATATTTCATTATTATTCTGAAGACACATTTCAAACATTTCCACTTTGTGTATGTAGCAGGGATTTCCCTTACATAAAAGGGTATGGCTGTGTGTATATACAGTGACGGATCATGACCCAAACATTTGCACGCGCACACACACGTACACACACACACACACACACACACACAGATAAAGGCTCTTTAGGAAATTAACGTTACGGATGGGTCGCTATATGACCTACAGGGACTTAACATTGCGTTTCGGACAGTATGAGGCCCTATGAGAGTTTTGGTGCTGATCACATACAATTATTTATCTCGTGGGCTGGGTGGAGTTATCAAATCTTACATTGACCAAACTAATTTGGGGTGTTTAATACATGACTTATTTGTAAACAAAATGATATATAAGAAGTGAGGATGGATCTCTGGTTTATGCTAATTGAAATGCAAATGTTTAATGAACATTGTTTATCTTGGATGTGCGATTTTGTTGATGTACCTTTAATAATTTTTCACCAGGCACTCTCTGTCTGTTTAGGTGTAAACCAACCATGTAGTGGCTATGGGTGTGGGTTGTGCTATTCGTATATCTTGTGTGCGCTAAACATGTCTAAGTGTTGGGCGTTCATGGCGTTTTGTCTCATTACTAATTTAAACAAAGTTGCAAATTTCAAAGGTCATTTACAAGAACAATTATTACTTTAAAAGACTGGTTAAACTTCTATTACAAAATATTATTATCTTTGTTAAGCGATATTTTATAGACAACAAGAGAGCTGGAGCTAAATTAAGAAACGTATTTGCTACAAATCAAAGTAAATATATTTGGAATGAAGAGGTGGGAAGAACTATGGTCGCCTAATTGTGATTATTCATTTGTAGACATGAGCAAACAATATGTCCTGAACAATAGCATCGAGACGAAATCTGTGGTCTGTGATGCATAAAAAAGCACAAATATTTGTTTGGTTAATTTACTGCAAGGAAAGGAAACTTAATAAAGCCATCATGCTTATCGGTCGCATTGTTACTATGTATTCATTCTGTTGTTTTTGCACATATTCTATATTAAGTAGTTTTGGCCAAAAGTTAAGTTTTAATATAAATTATTCAAGTTTATGGTATCGAATATTCATATTTATGCTATCCAAATTTGCTATAAAATCGAAGTTTCAATGCAACATATACAGCATGAGTTTTATGCCAAGAAATATTTAACTTTTATATAACAAATTCGGTATGTTTCTACCAAAAAACTCCATCCATCAAACAAAGACTAAATTCTCATCCAATCATGATTTGCCTTTGAGCAAGGCGGTTGCCTTGGACCCAGCGATTTTGAGGCCACGCGCTGTAATTGGCAAAAGCAAAAACAAACCCCCAAACGAACCTACATTGAGGTATACTATAGCAACACCATCGGCCGCTGACAGCGTGGCGCCTTGGGCATCGCAATCTGTTAGGAATGACCTAAAGCTAACGAGGCTTTCCATTTGTACTTCACGTAATTTTTAATTTTCATTTATCTGCAGCCAACTGCTTGCAATGAGAAAAAGCCTTGTACAAATCTGTACTTTCCACATCCCTGTCAGAGATACCTAATTAACAGTTTCATGTGTTATCGAATTGAATATATACACATGGAACTAAGACTGCATCTAAAAGCCTGCTGAAACTGGCTTTGATGCCAAGCGAAAGGCAACCTGATGCCAAAGCCACAAGATAGTCAACTTGCTCATGGGACAAAACACGTGTATTCAATCTACATACTGCGAAAATATGGAATCCTAGCTGTGACCAAAGAACAGTCATTGCATAATTTAGAGGATACTGTATGATGTACGCAAATGCTTAAAAGAATACATGAGTCTTGCTAGATAATCAATCATAGTCAGATAACACTGGGGAATGTATTGAAGTAAGGACTGCCGAACATAACTTCTATTATCAATGCTCTGTATGTGTTCAAACATTACTTCCCTCAGGATAAGAGGTATGCTCATTGTTTGATGCAAATCAAATCCACGCATCCCATTTGCCAGACGATGCCCCGTTAACAGCATCTGCGGTCATTGGAGAGAAGATATCCGAGTATCTGGATTAAATGAACTTGTTTTTTTCCCAAATAAGTTTCTGTCATAGGCATTATTTGCGATAATAAAGTAGTCAGGACAAAATCCTTTAGTTGCCCACTCGTATAGTTGTTTAATGCAAAGTATGAGACAGTGCAGAATATTTTCAATTCTCCAGAGGTCATTTGGTGTTCCTTCTCTCATCCACAGCATACAGACTTTGCAATTGCAACTAGGAAATCCATCGTCTACAACAGATTTATGTATGTTTTCTTGCTCATTTTCAGCATTAAGTACACTTTAATTGTCGTGTCTTCAAAAGACCTTGCAATGTCCTTCTCAGCTATTGAAAATGATAGCCTCCACTCTAAGTGTTGTTCGTATCTAACAGGTGTGGCAAAACACCCATACTTCCTTGCATTCTCTACCTGTAGGCCACCCGTGCAATCTTTTCCACTGGAACCATTTGTATCCTTCTCTTGTCCATTTTAAGCATCTTGAAGCAATCACACTGTCAATGGATAAATCCTTGTATCCTGCAGGGTGTTGTAATGCTGAGCCTGATATATGACCTAATTTCTGAAGTCCTCTTTCAGACATTACTGACCTGTTTAATGTGTTAAGAGTTAGAAGTTGACTGATGCTTTCCAGATGGTACATTGGAACTGGTGTGTGATCTGTTGTTATGAATACGAACTGTAATATTACATAACCAGGATGAGTGAAGGCAGCCTTCAGCATAAGATAATTGTCTTTGCCTGGATGATAGTCAGTTACATCCTCATGTGGCAAGTCCTTGTCTGATTCAAGCCCGGGTCCAGTGGAACCATCTCCTCTACTGCCAAGCATGTAAGCTTTATATATCCAAAATTTGAGTAAAGTATTATCTTATGTTCATTGTTATGTATCGGCTCGTTTAAAGTAACATAAAGAAAAGAGCGAAGACAACAAGATTTGTAAGTTTTAACAAAAATAATTTATTTCCCTAGAAAACACGGTGAAAAGGTAAAAATATGAAATAGGACTTACGATTTGCGAAGAAAAACCAAACATTTGTCCTAGAATTGTGAAAAACATACAAGTCCTATCAATAAACAGTTCTAACTGAAGTTAGTCTGAATCTCAATTCCGTTCCAAGAGAGTGGATGACGACGTCAGACGAAGTTTTTACACAAATGTGCAGAAGTTTCACTTTGAATCACAATTTGTACTGTTCTGTTCCAATTTAGAATCAATTTCACTGAATATCTTTGGTCCTAAGCTTGTGTAGTTCTCCAGGGAAAATAATTATTGTTTAAAAAGTAGATGAACTATAGCTGTCGTCTATAACAATGCACATCTCGCTCTACAGACGTACAAATGAACAACTCTTTCCAGCACCAGAAAAAGAATACCTTCTTCTCAAGGCATATGAACGACTCTACAAGGTGTTAAATATGACTCTGACTGACAATTTCACAGATACCTTAGTATTTAAACTGAACGAAAACGTCATTTCATGCACACGCACGAAGAATGCATGGTGATTTCAAACTCTCACCATCGCATTACACGATATAATCACACATGCTTGGCAAATGACCTTGGCCACAACCAATCATCTACCTAGCTTGTTTATCAAGCCAGCAATAAAAAAAAATTGCTTACGAAATCCTAAGAGTCATATTTACTTTCTAAATAAACACGACGTTTCTTTCAAAATGTCAGACCCTGTGAACATAATCATCATCACAATAAAAATTATAATAATGAAACAAAAGAAGAGTTCAAACTTTAACACACAAGTAATTAAACTACATGGTCGTAACATCATGAACACCTCAGTCTCAGCAGCAATCCTGACTTTGTCCAGAATCTTGGATAAAATCTCTGATGCAGTGTGGTAGTACTCTGGTATCTGATGAATCATATGATATCTGGCGAGCCATGCCAGCTGAAAGTACGAAAAGACAAATACAATTATCACAATTCATAGTAATCTAACTAATCATCATAAGCCACCTCATTACATTTTTAAAGTTAATAAGTTTAAAACGAGATAGAAATTATTAAAACACTGTTTGTACCATGATCACGGAGTATCTATATGAGGTTTCCCAAGGAGCATGGTGTTCAGTTAAACCCAGTTTGTGGTCAGATCGTTAACGTTGGAGTACCATCGTTCTAGTTTTCAAGGACCCTACAACTAATCACATTGATCGGGTACGATGGTACGACTATTTCATTAAATATCATACAAAAACGACGAAGGTCTGAATTGTCGAAAAGAACCCAGTTTGACGTGAGGACCACGTCTATGTATTTATGTTCCTACACTTTCCGTTTAGATCAAAATACCAATGCAGCCATGCACACCAGTTTAAGAAACTTACCCTACTGCAGACGACCTACTTCATTAGCGCCGTGGTAGCTACGCTGATACAGTGTCGGATTCGATATCCATCAGCCTGAGTCGTCAGCCTATTTGTGTCCTTGAAAAAAGGATACAATCCTATGTAGCTAGTAATGTCTTAAAAGTACCATTAAAAAATCATTAGTATATTAATTTTATATTGCGTACGAATTTCATGATATAATTATAACGCATAATAGTGCTTATAGCAATGACTGGAACCTATGCATTTAATAAAATTCGGTCCTTGCTTCTTTATCCATTCAGATAAGTATAACTAGAAAACGCCAGTTATTAGATATCCTTTTTCCTGCATTAATCCATATCCTTAAGCCCCATCTTTTTATTTAGAAACGAAGGTTTATGAAACTTTAATATACCACTACACCCCTAGATAATAGTGTTACAGGTGATAGGTTTTTATTGCATAAATTAAGTTTTGTTACATCTTTGTAATTTTAAATAATTATAATTAATTTTTCTTTCGCATTTCGAATGACAAATTTGATGTTGATGTAGTAATCGATAATGTCTCATTTGCTGAGGCGGACTACTTTCTGAAAAATGTTTTACTCAACGCAGCAGAAGAATGTCATTATGGGTACTCTGAGATAAACGTGGTCAATTATATACTAAGGATTGATTTACAGCTTACATATTTTTAGCCATAATTTGTGCTAAAATCCCATGGAGAAACCTAGTATATATTTATAGCTTCAACTTGTGGTAAATTCACTTTTATAGCCTCAAAATTTCTAGCTTCAGTGACGTCACTGTACAAGACACTATGGAAAATATGTCATATATATACCAGCCATCAGCCCATTATACACTCTATCCAAAACGCCTTGTGTTAGCATAAAATGTAAGAGAAGGAGAAGACATCTCAAAAACATAATATCCAAAAGCATCACCTGTAGTGTTCAACATCCCTTACACACACTATCCCAAAACACTCTGTGCTAGCTTACAGTGTCAGTGAAGGAGATGAAAGCAAACAAAACATACTATCCCTTACACAACAAATAATACTATCCATTACACTACTGTATCATACCAATACAATTCAACACCCCTTACACACACTATCCCAAAACTCATTGTGTTGGCTTAGAATCGTAGAGAAGAAAAGAAATAATCTCACAAACAGAATGTCCAAAACATTACATATGCCATTCAACACCCCTTATCCACACTGACCTAAATTTCCTGTGTTAGCTTAGGGTGTAAGAAGAGGAGATGAAATCCCACATAACTACTATCCATCACATCGCAAAATATAATATACATCACACCAGCTATATCATCCAGCATTCCGTTATACAACCCATCCAAAACACATTGTTAGCTTAGAGTGTAAGAAAAGGAGATGAAATCTCACAAACAAAATATCCAAAACATCAACTGTATCATTCAATACCAATTATACATACTATCCCAAAATGTCTTGTGCTAGCTTAGAATGTAAGAGGCGGAGACAAAATCTCACAAACATACTCCCACACAAGTAGTTAATGGGGACAACATAGCCCCACGTAAACAGTAATGTTGAAAACAGGTCCCGGCACTATAGCCCCAACATTATAGCCCCACGTAGACCGTAATGTTAAGTACAGGTCCCGGCACTATAGCCCCAAGATTGAGTATAGGATCAATAGGAATGGCACAGGTATGGTGACGTCACGGTACTGGAGATTGGTAACAATGTTGCAAGTGGCTGACCTGAATACGCGCGGTTACCACTCTAGGTAGGGACAAATACAATAGAGACATAGGCATATATAACACATAGATAACACATATAGTCAAGAAAGAATAAATATCTTTTCGAGGCAAATGAAGTGGCCCTGAAAAGGGCTTTGGGGTTCTCCTTCTATTTTCTCCACTTCTTCCACCAGCTCCTCACTTTCTCTATGATTCCTTTCTTCTTGTTCTTTTCCTTCTCTGGCATCCAGTCAGGATGTCCCATAGATCTAACTTTTTCCCGCACCTTGATCCAGTTGTTGTTCAGTCTGTCAAACTCCTCTTTTTCTTTCTGTTTTCTTTCTCCTTTCTCACTTTTGCCCAGATATGTTTGCTCTACTTTACCTCCTCTTCCAGCACCCTACTCATCATTTCTTCTGCTTTCTTTAATTGTTGTAAGTCCCAATCGACAAAGGACCACTCTGTGTAAATCGCTATGTCTTGTAAAAAGTACCCCACTTGGATGACATGATCAAGGGTCTCCTTCAATGTCCCCTCTCCCACATACTTAGGATGGATGAAGCCTCTTAATTTCTCCACCTCCTCTTCTATCATACCTTTCATACCTTTGGAGCTAGTGACTTGACTGGTCACAAAGTCATTCCTGACTGGATAGCTCCATTCTTGTTCTAGCCTTTCCACCACGTAGGCTGCATCTACCATCCAATACCAACTATCTTTCAATTGATTAAATAAATCCATGTTGTAGTCAACGCTGGTTAGCCAGTCTGCCGACTGCTTAGATTTATATACATGAAGCACGGACGTGAACGAAAACATCCCGTACACTTACTTCACATATTATATACTATCCACACAAACGTACGGGAAAGCATAAAACACACCAAATATACAATCCACACAAACGTACGGGAACACATAAAACACACCATAACTACTATCCACAAAAACGTACGGGAATGCATAAAAAAAACACACTCTCCACTATCCACACAGACGGGAAGAGAAAAAAAAAAACACACTCTACTATCCACACAAACGAAGGGAAGAGAAGAAACAAACGCACCATTTATACTATCCACACAAGCGTACGCGAACGCATAAAATACACACACTACTATCCACACAAACGAAGGGAAGAGAAGAAAAATCACACATTCTACTATCCACACAAACGAAGGGAAGAGAAGAAAAATCACACATTCTACTATCCACACAAACGAAGGGAAGGGAAGAAAACAAACACAAACCATATCAAAAATCCACACAAACGTACGCGAACGCAAAAAACACACACACTCTACTATCCACACAGACGGGAAGAGAAGAAAAAAAACACACACTTTACTATCCACATAAACCAAGGAAGGAGAAGAAAACAACGCAATATATAAACTATCCACACAAACGTACGCGAACGCATAAAACACACACACTACTATCCACACAAACGAAGGGAAGAGAAGAAAAAAAACACACACACTTTACTATCCACACAAACGAAGGGAAGAGAAGAGAACAAGATTCTAAGTTTTGCAAATGGCGGTCCTAAAACTTACGACTACGAATACCGTGACTCACAAGGAGAAGTGCACACGGAGTGCAAAGTGAAAGGATTGACTCTCAATTGTCGCATCAGTCAAGTGGTGAACTTTGGCGTATTGAAAGAAGCCTTGCAGTCTGGACAGGATGGAAATTTTGAAGTAACCACCTACGAACCTCACAAGATTGTACGTTTACCCACACAAAAAGTCGTCAGTTGACCCTTGGAAAAAGTCTATCAAATCGTGTACCAGAAGCTAGTTCGGCATCCCAACCGCTTCACTTTACCGTACGGTCACGTCGATATTGGTCAATGTAACTACCAACACCAAGCGAGAAAGATGAATGCTAACAAACAGACCATACCATTCAAGTTCAATGATGCTCAAGTGGAGTACGATGCTGTGCCTTGCGATGGCAGGGATGCGGTACGCTGTGACTTCAGCGATTCAGTATCACATCATGGAAACTTTGCTATGACTATACCTACCATGGAAAGTGATGCTGTGCGTGTCAAACCCGACGGATGCGAAAGCGATGCTACTCGTCATTGTACATCTTTTCACTTTACTGGTTTTCATGGTGGATGTCATCATTATGAAACCATGCGGCTACCACAATACTGATGTCATCCAAAACTGAGCAAACTCCTGCGGATTACATCGTACCCTCATCGAAATGAACCTGTGAAAGACGAATATTCGTTCCCTGTGCGTTTGCCTGAATACTGCGACTCTGAAAGTCGATTCAAAACCTTCCGAGGAAAATGGCCAAAATATCTGGGAGGACCTACCCCCGATGAATTAGCCAGAGCCGGATTTATCTAGTTGAGCTAAGTGGATAAAGTCAAATGCTTCAGTTGCGGTGTGTCACTTCACGAGTGGGAATAGAAAGATTGCGCTTACCTGGAACATGCTCGATGGTCTCCGGATTGTCACTACCTACCTTTAGTGGGACGACCTCAGTAATCTCTAAATGGACAATTTACAAGAGAACATTCGTGGCTTGCCTGTGGAGTTGAGAGAACGCATTTACCGAGAGCTGGTAAAAATACAAGTGAAACGCAAACTCAGAATAATTTCTCCATTTTTAAATTATGCTCTTTTCCAAAGTAAACGAACACTGATTATGGGAGGACACTACTTCAGCCACAAATATAACCGAGGCTATTGGCCATGACCCAGTGATTCTTGAATGGATAAGCAGCAGAGGAGGTGAACAGACCACTTGTCTGAATCGTCATTTGTCTAGAAAATAAGGTTCCTACGAAGGCTGAAAATAATGTCGATAACGCTAAACTAAAGCCTCTAACTGACCGAGAGTTTCTCTAATTGGGTTAGCTTATCTCGTTACTTTATCTCCAACTCTTTGGGTGTGTTTGGTTTACTCGCCGGGTCGCTCAATATAGGTCGTTCACCTCCTCTGCTGCTGTAATTAACCAAAAATGTTATCAAGACCTATGCGATACCTGGATCTTGGGTCATGTAAATTTATCGTAATAAATCCGTGTGAGGTAGCTTGTGCTTTCGAAAAGAAGTTTTTGAACTTGATTATGTCCATATCCCCTGAACACCAAGTTTCATGAATATTTCGCAGAGTATGTGTATCGACTCCATTAAACACGACTAAAATATTGCAGTTGTCTCTGATCACTTTAGGTATTTGTGTATATCGCTGAGTAACATAGATCACGTCAGTATTTTTATGTCTGCCTCTGGAAAATATCCGAGCTGGATTTGATTGTTTATCTAACATCATATCGTCATATACTACTAGGTTATTAATAAATCCATCAAGATCGTCTATGGATGGGACTTCATCAATATCGGTAATAAAATCAACAACATCATCGCCGTCTTCATTCAGCAATTTTGCGTTTTCGTTATAATCTTTAAGTACTTCATAACAACGTTGATCATCTACAGATGGTGCTACCAAATATAATTTATCCCACTTGAGCCATCGCATTATCAGATTAAGTAATAATTGTGTCTTATCAGATCCAGATGGGCCTATTATAATCATTCTAATAGAATTTGGTAGTGCTGGATGGTGCTTTACTGGTTCTTGTTTTCGTATCGCAGAAAAGTCAATTACATCCATATAATAAATAACATGAGTTTATATTGCGTTCGATGCAGAGCACCTACCCATACCACTGGATTAACAACAATAACAACAAAAAATAAAAGACGTGCAATCACAGGTAAACGTGTAGAATGTGGCACAAAAGAATATAAATTTATCTCCCACTTGACTAATATCAACGGTGGTGGAGATATCGCCGATTCATTAGGAAAATTACCAGGAACTCCATGGGCTAAATACCCCGGTGAGAAACATCTTCCTGGATATAATTATTGTGGTCCTGGAACTCGACTTGATATCCGACTTGATGATCAAGATCAACCAAGACCAGGAGAACATCCAATAAATAAGATTGATCAAGCGTGTCATGTTCATGATGTTGCGTATAACAGCAAGGATTTACAACAACGACATCTTGCAGATGTGAAATTGATTCATGTGTTAAATTCTATACCCAATAAATCTCTCAGAGAAAAGCTCACTAGTGTTCTAGTAAAAACCGCTATGAAAGGTAGCATAATGCTAGGGGCTGGTAATTAATTATATAACTATTATAATGGAGTCTGTTTATTATAACCCAAGAGGCTAGGGGCTGGTAATTAATTATATAACTATTATAATGGAGTCTGTTTATTATAACCCAAGAGGATATTGGAGGAGCAGAGCAGCGATTAGTAAACTTGCTCAAGCAGCAAAAGTCTCACGTTCTGTTGCTGCAGCGTGGTTGGCACGACAGGCAATATGGCAAATTTATCTACCACCACCTAAAACAATTCAGTACGCACATTTTGATGTCAGCACCCCTAATGAAGTTCATCAAGCAGATATTTTATTTTTACCACATGACACCATTAAAATTAGCAGACGTCAATCACGCACATATAAATACGCGTTAACTGTCGTTGACGTTGCAAGTAGATATAAAGAAGCTGAACCATTATCAACAAAGACAGCATCTGAAGTTGCATCTGCGTTTGAGAGAATTTATCAGCGTGGTGGTCTACGATGGCCACAATTATTACAAGCTGATCCTGGTAAAGAATTTCTTGGTGCAGTATTATCGTTGATGAAAAAACATAACGTTAAAATCAGACGAGGACACACTGAAATTCATCGTGATCAGGCAATCGTTGAACGATTTAATCGAACACTTGCTGAGCGGTTATTTGGATATCAGTATGCAAAGAAAATATCTACTGACTTTAAATCCGGGGAAAGATCTCGAGAATGGGTTGCAAGGTTACCAAGTGTGATAGCTGCGTTAAATAACGAAATTACTCGTGCAACTTCTATGAAGCCTGCTAATGCAATTACAAAAAAATATATACCAATGCAACGTGAATCTTCCTCTCAACCAGTATTAGGTAATGTTACTGTAAGATATTTATATGAACCTGGTGAACTTGAAGGTGGTAAAAAAAGAGCAACTGATCCTATCTGGAGTGTGACTACACATACATTTCTAGCGTGGTAAGATCCACAGGAAGACCTGCAATCTACAGACTAGATTCAATCGCCCCTCAACGTGGATTTGTACGTGAACAATTACAAGTAATTCCTGAGGACACACAATTACCACCACCTTCACTTATGTAAACTAGCACCTCTGCGTCGATTACATTCGAGACATGTCAGCATCACATTATCACGTGTATGACCAAGATCACCATTAATTCTGTCTACGGTAAATTGTCTTGGATTATTATTCGAATATTGCCACAACATTACTGCGTTACAGCTTGCACAATGATTATTCTGTCGTTGTTTTAGTGTTATAATAAATTCAGTATCAATATCAAAGTCACGCTTATTTTTTGTGTCACATTGCTTATAACCCGCCAAGTTTTTCTTTATGACAGCAAGGTCGTTAGTGATTTCTTCGGTTATTACGTCATTGCTAATAGTTTGATCATTATTTTCTGTTAAATTGATAATAACCCTATGCAGTTGAGATATTCTTCTGACTCGAGAAACTGCGATATAAACTAAATTTGACCATTCGATCCGATCATCTACAATCCAAATATTTGTATCAGAAATAGTTAATCCCTGTGACGAGCGAATCGTTATAGCGTATCCTAACGTCCACGGCGACTTATTCATGCTTAATGCGCTCTCAGCAACATCAACAGCAACCAAAACAATATCAATCAAGACAAGATTTTGTATCCCACTACCGGGAATTTCAACTTCAATATTCTGTCGTCGAGTATCTGCTGGGCGATAACATAATGGTACAGGTAGATTTGAAAACTTTTCTTTATGTAACAGAAATAATTTCTCTTGCAGTTCATCACGAACTATTTTTCTACTTGCGACTATCAAATCAGCAGGTCTCCATAAATTCAAAAAATCATTCATAGTAGTTTCTGCAATTACTTTACGCATTATCTCACATTGTATTTTATCTGGCTGTAGTCTGATTAACCTTTTAAGTTCTTTCAGCGGTTCATCAATAGCTATATGGTCATCAGTTATTTCTTCGTATTAATCTACATTATTCTTCAGCCATTCATGTGGTGACTGTCCAATAAAGGGTGGTGGTTGACCATGATCGTCACACATTATTACAGCAGTGTTTTTAGTCAATAACCATTCAAGGAATATTTTTAATATTTCTAACGACACCGTGTCCACCTCGTCCTATATAATATATTTAGGTATATATTTCTCACCCATTCGCTCAGGAGTCCATGTGTCTCCGCACCATCTGCAGAAACTATGATATGTACATGATTTTACTCCTCGTTCTTTTATTTCTCTGGCGAGATTATGTGTCGGTGTCAAAACAATTATATCTGAATGGTTCTTCAGGAATAATTTAATCACACGAGTTGTTTTACCTGAACCACCGCATCCGTTAAGATAAACAGTCTTATGTCTAGCCACAGGATCATATACAGATGGTGCTGATGACTTTGATGCTTGATTATTATTTTTGTAATATATATCCTTAATTTCAACGTTGGCAGATTCAGAATAACTGAATATATTTTCTTGTTTTATTCTCCATGATCCCCATTCACCATTACCAAGTAGCGGTTTTAACAAATTCGTATATTTTTTATTTATATAAAATGAATCCGTAGCAACTCTGACAGCGTAACGAGGACATCTATTTATCATAGGCAGTAGATTTACTGAAACGTAGGCTAGCATTGAAGATCTTAAATGAGTAAATTACAGTGAGTCACCATCAGTATAACGCACAATTGTGCCTAGTTTGGTTCTGTCTGATAAATAAGCATTACATAGGTTTATAAATGTGTTTTTTTCCGTTGTATCAGCGATTATAAAATCGAGTTCAGCATCGTCCATAATTAATCTTGTATAGTCTCGTTTATGGTCGTATGATCCTGCTTTTGTAAATTTACCGATTATCTTTCTACCAAGATCTTTTGCAAGTTTCTCATTATTTTCCTCTCTGTATTTATATATTTTACAATATCATCTTCGTTAAGATCAGGAAATTCTTTCCTGACATCATCAATATTAAATCTACCGGTTCTGGTAACCAAACCTGCTTCTGTAGACAATACGATATAATCGCTTCATTTACCTTCAATAATGTCAAAATTCCAGCATCAAGCATATATCGTAATAGTACTATTGGAACCCAACATTTTTCTGAAAAATGTTTTCCAAACCAAGCATAAGTAATCGGATGGAGATTTTCTGTAAACTCGAATGATTCTATATATGCGAATCCGGTTAAGTCAAAATCTGGTAAAGGTCCGTTTATCGCAACTCTGGTCATCTCGTGTGATGGATGTCCAAATCTCTTAAAGTATTCAGAACATTCTCCGTATCCAAGAAAACTTCCAGGATAACATGCTACCATATCAACTGAGATAACGTCGCTATAATCGTTTTTAGTATTCCATAATCCACCGTGCCCATATTCAACACAACTTTTCTGGACATCTTCAAGAAATTCCAATCGTGTCGGTTTCCATGAATTTTTTTCTTGAGCAAAGTGAGCAGCAACTGATGGAACGGTAAAACAATTATTCAGTAATTGTCTAACTTTGACATCGTCAGAAGTATATTTTAATGCAAGATTTTTCATTTCTACATGAAGAGATTCTGCACGATAAAAATCCTCATCAGGCCATACAAACTGATCATAATAATCATATTCTGAACTTTGAAACAACCAAACAGATACAGGATCACTTTTACTGATATTTCTGATAAAATCAAATATATGACCATTATAAAATTTAACCGTTCTGTCTCCTGGAAATATTGTTACTGCCACAGTCCATGCATGCGCATTATGATCAATACTATCTATCGAAGCTCCTCTTGATTCATATTTTCGATTTATATAAAATCTCTCCCGTTACCGGTTTCACTGTTATTGGGAATTTAAATATCTTTCCCAGCTCAGCAACATCTTTAATAGATGCTCCAGTATCTTTAACTGCTTCTGCCCACGTATTTATTTTTTTACGTCGTAAATCTGTTAAACCATTACCACGTATTGCGTTTGTGAAGTGTTCTGTAACTCGTTCAGCTACACAATTTATTCTTGACTCTGACAGTCTCATCGGCTTGAGATCATTGACGTCAGGTTTATTATTCAGCGGATATATTGCATAGACAACCGCAGTCACAGGGTACCTTCGTTCATAATACGGTTTGTCAATACCAGTCAGTACTCCGGGCTTCGATTTATTATTCAAGAGAACAATATTATTTCCCGACTGCATGAGGACTG